>JAVIWC010000025.1:0-15625 GCA_031894815.1 Creontiades dilutus | reverse complement strand
TTATAACTCCAGCAGCTCTCAACCAATCTCGATGAAACTTCTAAGGTTTGTTCAGTTTGATGTGTAGATGAGAACCTATGAGTTTCATGATCATTGGATCAATAGAAGCCTCTGTTCTTGACACATCTCGATGAAACTTCTAAGATTTGTTCAGTTTGATGTGTAGATGAGTTCCTACCAGTTTCAAGATTCCCTGATCAATAGTAGCCTCTGCGCATGCGCAAACGTGAAATCCTTGTTACACATATAACTCCGGGAGTTCTGGACCAATCTCAATGAAACATTCAAGGTTTGTTTAGTTCGATCTGTAGATGAGTTCCTACGAGTTTCATGATTCCCGGATCAATAGTAGTCTCTGCGCATGCGCAAACGTGAAAACCTAGTTACACTCATAACTACGAGAGTTCTATACCAATCTCGATGAAACTTCTAAGGTTTGTTCAGTTTGATGTGTAGATGAGAACCTATGAGTTTCATGATCATTGGATCAATAGAAGCCTCTGCCAGTGCGCAAACGTGAAATCCTTCTTACACATATAACTCCGGAAGTTCTTGACCAATCTCGATGAAACTTCTAAGGTTTGTTCAGTTTGATGTGTAGATGAGTTCCTAACAGTTTCAAGATTCCCTGATCAATAGTAGCCTCTGCGCATGCGCAAACGTGAAATCCTTCTTACACTTATAACTCCAGAAGTTCTGGACCAATCTCGATGAAACTTCTAAGGTTTGTTCAGTTTGATGTGTAGATGAGAACCTATGAGTTTCATGATTCCCGGATCAATAGTAGCCTCTGCGCATGCGCAAACGTGAAATCCTTGTTACACTTATAACTCCGAGAGTTCTATACCAATCTCGATGAAACATTCAAGGTTTGTTCAGTTCGATGTGTACATAAGTTCCTACAAGTTTCATGATTCCCGGATCAATAGTAGCCTCTGCGCATGCGCAAACGTGAAATCCTTCTTACACTTATAACTCCAGAGTTCTCAACCAATCTCGATGAAACTTCTAAGGTTAGTTCAGTTTGATGTGTAGATGAGAACCTATGAGTTTCATGACCATTGGATCAATAGAAGCCTCTGCGCATGCGCAAACGTGAAATCCTTCTTACACTTATAACTCCGGAAGTTCTATGACCAATCTCGATGAAACTTCTAAGGTTTGTTCAGTTTGATGTGTAGATGAGTTCCTACAGTTTCATGATTCCCGGATCAATAGTAGCCTCTGCGCATGCGCAAACGTGAAATCCTTGTTACACACTTATAACTCCGGGAGTTCTGGACCAATCTCGATGAAACTTCGAAGGTTTGTTCAGTTGGATGTGTAGATGAGGTCCTACGAGTTTCATGATTCCCGGATCAATAGTAGCCTCTGCGCATGCGCAAACGTGAAATCCTTCTTACACTTATAACTCCAGAGTTCTCACCAATCTCGATGAAACTTCTAAGGTTTGTTCAGTTTGATGTGTAGATGAGAACCTATGAGTTTCATGATCATTGGATCAATAGAAGCCTCTGCGCATGCGCAAACGTGAAATCCTTGTTACACTTACAACTACGCGAGTTCTATACCAATCTCGATGAAACATTCAAGGTTTGTTCAGTTCGATGTGTAGATGAGTTCCTACAAGTTTCATGATTCCCGGATCAATAGTAGCCTCTGCGCATGCGCAAACGTGAAATCCTTGTTACACTTATAACTCCGGGAGTTCTGGACCAATCTCAATGAAACTTCCAAGGTTTGTTCAGATCGATGTGTAGATGAGTTCCTACGAGTTTCAAGATTCCCTGATCAATAGTAGCCTCTGCGCATGCGCAAACTAGAAATCCCTTTTACACTTATAACTCCAGAAGTTCTGGACCAATATCGATGAAACTTCTAAGGTTTGTTCAGTTTGATGTGTAGATGAGAACCTATGAGTTTCATGATCATTGGATCAATAGAAGCCTCTGCGCATGCGCAAACGTGAAATCCTTGTTACACTTATAACTACGAGAGTTCTATACCAATCTCGATGAAACATTCAAGGTTTGTTCAGTTCGATGTGTAGATAAGTTCCTACAAGTTTCATGATTCCCGGATCAATAGTAGCCTCTGCGCATGCGCAAACGTGAAATCCTTCTTACACTTATAACTCCAGCAGCTCTCAACCAATCTCAATGAAACTTCTAAGGTTTGTTCAGTTTGATGTGTAGATGAGAACCTATGAGTTTCATGATCATTGGATCAATAGAAGCCTCTGCCCGTGCGCAAACGTGAAATCCTTCTTACACATATAACTCCGGAAGTTCTTGACCAATCTCGATGAAACTTCTAAGATTTGTTCAGTTTGATGTGTAGATGAGTTCCTACCAGTTTCAAGATTCCCTGATCAATAGTAGCCTCTGCGCATGCGCAAACGTGAAATCCTTGTTACACATATAACTCCGGGAGTTCTGGACCAATCTCAATGAAACATTCAAGGTTTGTTCAGTTTGATGTGTAGATGAGTTCCTACGAGTTTCATGATTCCCGGATCAATAGTAGCCTCTGCGCATGCGCAAACGTGAAATCACTTATAACTCCAGAGTTCTCACCAATCTCGATGAAACTTCTTCTTACACTATAACTCCGGAAGTTCTATACCAATCTCGATGAAACTTCTAAGGTTTGTTCAGTTTGATGTGTAGATGAGTTCCTATCAGTTTCAAGATTCCCTGATCAATAGTAGCCTCTGCGCATGCGCAAATGTGAAATCCTTCTTACACTTATAACTCCAGAAGTTCTGGACCAATCTCGATGAAACTTCTAAGGTTTGTTCAGTTTGATGTGTAGATGAGCCCCTATGAGGTTCATGATTCCCGGATCAATAGTAGCCTCTGCGCATGCGCAAACGTGAAATCCTTCTTACACTTATAACTCCAGGATTTCTCGACCAATCTCGATGAAACATTCAAGGTTTGTTCAGTTTGATGTGTAGATGAGTTCCTACGAGTTTCAAGATTCCCTGATCAATAGTAGCCTCTGCGCATGCGCAAACGTGAAATCCTTTTTACACTTATAACTCCAGAAGTTCTATACCAATCTCGATGAAACTTCTAAGGTTTGTTCAGTTTGATGTGTAGATAAGTTAATACAAGTTTCATGATTCCCGGATCAATAGTAGCCTCTGCGCATGCGCAAACGTGAAATCCTTGTTACACTTATAACTCCGGGAGTTCTGGACCAATCTCGATGAAACTTCCAAGGTTTGTTCAGATCGATGTGTAGATGAGTTCCTACGAGTTTCAAGATTCCCTGATCAATAGTAGCCTCTGCGCATGCGCAAACTAGAAATCCCTTTTACACTTATAACTCCAGAAGTTCTGGACCAATATCGATGAAACTTCTAAGGTTTGTTCAGTTTGATGTGTAGATGAGAACCTATGAGTTTCATGATCATTGGATCAATAGAAGCCTCTGCGCATGCGCAAACGTGAAATCCTTGTTACACTTATAACTACGAGAGTTCTATACCAATCTCGATGAAACATTCAAGGTTTGTTCAGTTCGATGTGTAGATAAGTTCCTACAAGTTTCATGATTCCCGGATCAATAGTAGCCTCTGCGCATGCGCAAACGTGAAATCCTTGTTACACTTATAACTCCGGGAGTTCTGGACCAATCTCAATGAAACTTCCAAGGTTTGTTCAGATCGATGTGTAGATGAGTTCCTACGAGTTTCAAGATTCCCTGATCAATAGTAGCCTCTGCGCATGCGCAAACGTGAAATCCTTTTACACTTATAACTCCAGAAGTTCTGGACCAATATCGATGAAACTTCTAAGGTTTGTTCAGTTTGATGTGTAGATGAGAACCTATGAGTTTCATGATCATTGGATCAATAGAAGCCTCTGCGCATGCGCAAACGTGAAATCCTTGTTACACTTATAACTACGAGAGTTCTATACCAATCTCGATGAAACATTCAAGGTTTGTTCAGTTCGATGTGTAGATAAGTTCCTACAAGTTTCATGATTCCCGGATCAATAGTAGCCTCTGCGCATGCGCAAACGTGAAATCCTTCTTACACTTATAACTCCAGCAGCTCTCAACCAATCTCGATGAAACTTCTAAGGTTTGTTCAGTTTGATGTGTAGATGAGAACCTATGAGTTTCATGATCATTGGATCAATAGAAGCCTCTGCCCGTGCGCAAACGTGAAATCCTTCTTACACATATAACTCCGGAAGTTCTTGACCAATCTCGATGAAACTTCTAAGGTTTGTTCAGTTTGATGTGTAGATGAGTTCCTACAGTTTCATGATTCCCGGATCAATAGTAGCCTCTGCGCATGCGCAAACGTGAAATCCTTCTTACACTTATAACTCCGGAGTTCTGGACCAATCTCGATGAAACTTCTAAGGTTTGTTCAGTTTGATGTGTAGATGAGTTCCTATGAGTTTCATGATTCCCTGATCAATAGTAGCCTCTGCGCATGCGCAAACGTGAAATCCTTGTTACACTTATAACTCCGAAGTTCTATACCAATCTCGATGAAACTTCTAAGGTTTGTTCAGTTTGATGTGTAGATGAGTTCCTACAAGTTTCATGATTCCCGGATCAATAGTAGCCTCTGCGCATGCGCAAACGTGAAATCCTTCTTACACTTATAACTCCAGAGTTCTGGACCAATCTCGATGAAACTTCTAAGGTTTGTTCAGTTTGATGTGTAGATGAGAACCTATGAGTTTCATGATCATTGGATCAATAGAGCCTCTGCGCATGCGCAAACGTGAAATCCTTGTTACACTTATAACTCCGAGAGTTCTATACCAATCTCGATGAAACTTCTACGTGTTGTTAGTTTGATGTGTAGATAAGTTCCTACAAGTTTCATGATTCCCGGATCAATAGTAGCCTCTGCGCATGCGCAAACGTGAAATCCTTCTTACACTTATAACTCCAGAAGTTCTGGACCAATCTCGATGAAACTTCTAAGGTTTGTTCAGTTTGATGTGTAGATGAGAACCTATGAGTTTCATGATCATTGGATCAATAGAAGCCTCTGCGCATGCGCAAACGTGAAATCCTTGTTACTTATAACTCCGAGTTCTTGACCAATCTCGATGAAACTTCTAAGTTTTGTTCAGTTTGATGTGTAGATGAGTTCCTACAAGTTTCATGATTCCCGGATCAATAGTTGCCTCTGCGCATGCGCAAACGTGTAATCCTTTTTACACTTATAACTCCAGAAGTTCTGGACCAATCTCGATGAAACTTCTAAGGTTTGTTCAGTTCGATCTGTAGATGAGTTCCTACGAGTTTCATGATTCCCGGATCAATAGTAGCCTCTGCGCATGCGCAAACGTGAAATCCTTCTTACACTTATAACTCCAGAAGTTCTGGACCAATCTCGATGAAACTTCTAAGGTTTGTTCAGTTTGATGTGTAGATGAGAACCTATGAGTTTCATGATCATTGGATCAATAGAAGCCTCTGCGCATGCGCAAACGTGAAATCCTTCTTACACTTATAACTCCGCAGTTCTATACCAATCTCGATGAAACTTCTAAGGTTTGTTCAGTTCGATGTGTAGATAGTTCCTACGAGTTTCATGATTCCCTGATCAATAGTAGCCTCTGCGCATGCGCAAACGTGAAATCCTTGTTACACTTATAACTCCGGGAGTTCTGGACCAATCTCAATGAAACTTCCAAGGTTTGTTCAGATCGATGTGTAGATGAGTTCCTACGAGTTTCAAGATTCCCTGATCAATAGTAGCCTCTGCGCATGCGCAAACTAGAAATCCCTTTTACACTTATAACTCCAGAAGTTCTGGACCAATATCGATGAAACTTCTAAGGTTAGTTCAGTTTGATGTCTAGATGAGAACCTATGAGTTTCATGATCATTGGATCAATAGAAGCCTCTGCGCATGCGCAAACGTGAAATCCTTGTTACACTTATAACTACGAGAGTTCTATACCAATCTCGATGAAACATTCAAGGTTTGTTCAGTTCGATGTGTAGATAAGTTCCTACAAGTTTCATGATTCCCGGATCAATAGTAGCCTCTGCGCATGCGCAAACGTGAAATCCTTCTTACACTTATAACTCCAGCAGCTCTCAACCAATCTCAATGAAACTTCTAAGGTTTGTTCAGTTTGATGTGTAGATGAGAACCTATGAGTTTCATGATCATTGGATCAATAGAAGCCTCTGCCCGTGCGCAAACGTGAAATCCTTCTTACACATATAACTCCGGAAGTTCTTGACCAATCTCGATGAAACTTCTAAGATTTGTTCAGTTTGATGTGTAGATGAGTTCCTACCAGTTTCAAGATTCCCTGATCAATAGTAGCCTCTGCGCATGCGCAAACGTGAAATCCTTGTTACACATATAACTCCGGGAGTTCTGGACCAATCTCAACGAAACATTCAAGGTTTGTTCAGTTCAATCTGTAGATGAGTTCCTGTTCCTGGAACTGCTACGCGAACGCGGACCGATACTTCATCGGCCCCGCCTCCGCGGACGCTCCTCCAAGAGGCGCGTTGTGAGACATCAGTTGATCCCTAGCCGTCTCATAACTGGTAAGTCCCATTCCATTATTTGCGGTTCCTTAATACAACCCAAATTCTCTCTTGATTTCATATCGGACCTATATCAGATTCAATAAATCTATATAAACTCCAATCCGATTGTTATTCATTAAAAATACCCAATTCACCATTAATTTCTATTTTCAAGTTTAAATTATTGAAATAGTAAATTAGGTTTTTGGGGTAGAAATAAGTGTTAATTATCATAGATAATTCCAACACTATTTCATGGTAGCAAAAGGACGAACCACGGCTTCTGAATAATTAAATCAATCGTGCTTTATTAAATATAAAACACGTAAAACTAATTTTTCTTTATTCTAACATTGGTTTTTTCCCATTGCGCTTAAACACAATAAGCAGAAAGAAAGACCATTTGAATTCCTCAAGAATCACGAATATATTAAAATAATTTTGACATCATTCTTCCTCGAAAATAATTTCAGATTCCATTAAAACTCAATCGCTTCCACTGCAAAACACGTTGAGAATAGAATCTAAGAGATCAAGAGGTAATTTGAATGCATGCCTAGTAGATAAAAGTGTGAAAGATCATTTGTTTGTCGACACTTTTCACGATCACGATAAACGATAAATCACGAACGACAAACATTGAACTTTAACAGCAGACAGACTTGTTCTAAAAATCCATCGAACGTTCCAGGCTCAGCAACCTTTGCTGCCCTCAATTCCATCTGATTACCCAAACCTCAAACGATTGGCCACCTTCCCCCCACACTCCCAAGCGGAAACGGCCAATAAAATCATTTCTTGGCACACCCGATACGAGAAGGAACGGCCAGAGGAACGGAATCAAATAACAGTTCGCATAAAAAGGGTACGTGCGCTAACTCACCGATATGCAGAACTGCGGCCTATGCGATAAACCCATAGAATCGCCGGAGGAAGCGAACCCTATTTTTTGCACGGAATGCCAAGAGCATTACCACTCACAGTGCACGGGGGACAGCTATGAAAATTGGAAGAAGGCGGGTGCGTCTTGGAAGGCGAAATTCATTTGCCGATTATGCAAGTCGCACCAACCAACTTCCGATCCGGCGATAACCGCATTAGCTGAAAGCGTAACGCAAATGATTCAGCTCATGCAAACGCAAATAGAGGCAAACAAAACAAATACCGAAAAAATTTGCGCAAAAATGCAAGCGCAAATTGATCAGGTTATTAAATGCCAAAACCGATCACCTGAAGTCGCGATCCCACCTCAAACTACCGCGCAAGACGAAAATGCGAAAAGAGAGGTACCCGCTTCGATTGAGAATCAAAAAGTACCTCGACATTACGAAGCGGCAATTGACAGGATACCTTTCTTTTCACCAAGCAATCCCACATCGGTAATCAAATTTTTAATAGCAATGTCGGAATTGAATGACCTAATACCGACACAAATGCATGAGGTGGTAAGAAGGTTAGTGTTAAAACCAAGGTTCAGCTACTTGAAAGCAATGCTGAACGACACTCCCTTAATAACGTACGACACAGTATATCGTAGGTTAAAACGCGAATTGTTGTCAGGCATAACAACAACAGAGATGACGTTGAAACATCTCAATCGACCCCAAGGCCAAAATGAAACGCTACGAAATTACGTAGAAGACATTTTTAGGCATCATGCAATCATTGATTGCTATCAACAAGAGGAGTTGATTCAGATGATGCTGGCAAATGTCAATAGTACTACACGACAGTACTTTTCGTTTCAAAAGGCACCAACCAATAAGGAGGAAATGAGCACGTTAATACAACACGTAGAACAAACAATACGAATTCAACGTGCATCATATCACACTACTCCAAGACCACAACAAACACAACAAATTACAACTAACGAACCGTGGGAAATAACAAACTTAAAAATGGTAAATAAAACTAGCAATCCCCCACATGCTAGACAAACAGAAATGCCGGGTAGAGAGGCACCCGAATTTTCAACTGAACGACCTCATTTATCGTCAATTTTTGGGAAAATAGGAACTAGTGCAAGCCTATTCATTCCAGTTCAAATTCATGATCTCCCCATGCATGCCTTACTAGACACTGGGGCGTCAATAACCGCCATCAATAAAAATTTTTATAAGAACCAAATAAATAAAAAAAATCTACAAATCGAAAAATGCAAAACAATCAAATTAACAATAGGCGACGGACAAATAATTACAAGTAGTCACAAGGTGACTTTACCAATAAAATTAGGCCGGAAAACATGGACGCAGGAATTCTGCATAATAGACAATTTAGCGCAAAACGTGATATTGGGGTTAGATTTCCTGAAAATGGCACAGTAGTGATCGATATACCTAAAAATGAAATAACATTCAAATTCGATCCAAATTGTCGGGTTAAACTGGTAGAAAATGATACTAATAAAAAAGAAACATTACGTATCAATACACTGGAAACCCCAGAGGACCTCCCCAAATGGGCACGAAATATGCCGTCTAAAAATTCGAGTAGGGGGAACAAAGGCTACGACGTAGAAAGCGGGCAAACCAAAAGGGAAAGAAAATCGCGAAATGAGACAGAAGTAGCTAGCCATCTCGCTCCCTCGCACGCAGTCGAACAGCCTTTATCAACAATACGAAGTCCTAATCCACGCCCCACCGGATTAACAGTGGGAAGGGCCGCGAAGAAAGAGAGAGGCAAACCTCGATCATCCGTCTCACTCAAAAACAAGGGAAAGGATCCAACCTTACCTTGCGAGACGGAACATCAAATGATCCCCAGAGGTAAACACTCCACTCCAATCTTCGCATTCAACCAGGGGACAAAGCTAACGTATAGGGATAACTATCCCGTCGCCCGTCACGTACACACTTAGCACTACGGACAAACGACCAAACACAAAATAATAAATAAATTAATTAATAAAAAAAAATAAAAAAATTAAACCGCAGGCTTAAACATATTTAACAAAATACTGTTTATTTGTTACATGTGCACCATGATGAGCGACGACAACGGCGACCCGGAAGAGGTCGTGCTACTCCTTACCACGTTGAATCTCTCCATGCTCTACGGAAAATTGTACCCGTAACCGGCAATACCATGGCAGCACTACGTGACAAAGAAATTATTCAAAAAAAAAAAAAAATAATAATAATAATAATAATAAAAAAAGGATAAAATAACAATTAACAAAAAATAAATAAATGAAATTAAAATAAAAAATACTATTAAAAAAAAAAAAAATTAAAAAAAAAAAACATATCGACGTACAAAAATAAATATATACCTATTAAAAAATGAAATACAAGAAAATTATTTAAAAAAAAAACAATAATAATAAAAAAGGATAAAATAACAATAAAAAAAATAAATAAATGAAATTAAAATGAAATTTAAAAAAAAAAATACTATTAAAAAAAAAAAAAAAAAAAAAAAAAAAAAAAAAAAAAAACATATCTACGTAGAAAAATAAATATATATTAAAAATAAAAAAAAAAAAAAAAAAGTCATAAATAAATACAAGAAAATTATTTAAAAAAAACTTACAAATTACAAAAACAAAAATAATGTTTAAAAAAAAAACATAAATTAATAAATGAATAAAAAAAAACAAATGAATAAATAAAAATAAATATATATATACATAAAAAAAAAGAGATAAAGAAAAGAAAATAACCGGCAGGTTTCGTCCAGCATCGAACGTACCTCATGGCGGCACACCACAACGCCACAGGCACGCGTCGAGCAAGGTTTCCCTGCTGAGGGTCCAGTAGGATTACTTTATTAATGTATTTGTACTCCTACAACCCACCCACTTTCCACTTCCCAAAGCCGCAAAAAAAAAAAAATTCAAATTTCCAAAATTTCCTTTTTAAAAAATTCAAAAACTTCATTTTCGGTTAGAATTTTTTTTTTCAAAAGCCGACGGGGAGTGTAGCAGTTCCTGGAACTGCTACGCGAACGCGGACCGATACTTCATCGGCCCCGCCTCCGCGGACGCTCCTCCAAGAGGCGCGTTGTGAGACATCAGTTGATCCCTAGCCGTCTCATAACTGGTAAGTCCCATTCCATTATTTGCGGTTCCTTAATACAACCCAAATTCTCTCTTGATTTCATATCGGACCTATATCAGATTTAATAAATCTATATGAGTTTCATGATCATTGGATCAATAGAAGCCTCTGAGCATGCGCAAACGTGAAATCCTTGTTACACTTATAACTACGAGAGTTCTATACCAATCTCGATGAAACATTCAAGGTTTGTTCAGTTCGATGTGTAGATAAGTTCCTACAAGTTTCATGATTCCCGGATCAATAGTAGCCTCTGCGCATGCGCAAACGTGAAATCCTTGTTACACTTATAACTCCGGGAGTTCTGGACCAATCTCAATGAAACTTCCAAGGTTTGTTCAGATCGATGTGTAGATGAGTTCCTACGAGTTTCAAGATTCCCTGATCAATAGTAGCCTCTGCGCATGCGCAAACTAGAAATCCCTTTTACACTTATAACTCCAGAAGTTCTGGACCAATATCGATGAAACTTCTAAGGTTTGTTCAGTTTGATGTGTAGATGAGAACCTATTAGTTTCATGATCATTGGATCAATAGAAGCCTCTGCGCATGCGCAAACGTGAAATCCTTGTTACACTTATAACTACGAGAGTTCTATACCAATCTCGATGAAACATTCAAGGTTTGTTCAGTTCGATGTGTAGATAAGTTCCTACAAGTTTCATGATTCCCGGATCAATAGTAGCCTCTGCGCATGCGCAAACGTGAAATCCTTCTTACACTTATAACTCCAGCAGCTCTCAACCAATCTCGATGAAACTTCTAAGGTTTGTTCAGTTTGATGTGTAGATGAGAACCTATGAGTTTCATGATCATTGGATCAATAGAAGCCTCTGCGCATGTGCAAACGTGAAATCCTTCTTACACATATAACTCCGGAAGTTCTTGACCAATCTCGATGAAACTTCTAAGGTTTGTTCAGTTCGATGTGTAGATGAGTTCCTACGAGGTTCATGATTCCCTGATCAATAGTAGCCTCTGCGCATGCGCAAACGTGAAATCCTTGTTACACTTATAACTCCAGGAGTTCTGGACCAATCTCGATGAAACTTCAAGGTTTGTTCAGTTCGATGTGAGAACCTTGTTCAGTGTGTGTAGATGAGTTCCTACGAGTTTCATGATTCCCGGATCAATAGTAGCCTCTGCGCATGCGCAAACGTGAAATCCTTGTTACACTTATAACTCCGAGAGTTCTGGACCAATCTCGATGAAACTTCTAAGGTTTGTTCAGTTCGATGTGTAGATGAGTTCCTACGAGTTTCATGATTCCCGGATCAATAGTAGCCTCTGCGCATGCGCAAACGTGAAATCCTTGTTACACTTATAACTCCAGAGAGTTCTGGACCAATCTCGATGAAACATTCAAGGTTTGTTCAGTTCTGATGTGTAGATGAGAACCTATGAGTTTCATGATCATTGGATCAATAGTGCCTCTGCGCATGCGCAAACGTGAAATCCTTGTTACACTTATAACTCCGAGAGTTCTATACCAATCTCGATGAAACATTCAAGGTTTGTTCAGTTCGATGTGTAGATAAGTTCCTACAAGTTTCATGATTCCCGGATCAATAGTAGCCTCTGCGCATGCGCAAACGTGAAATCCTTCTTACACTTATAACTCCAGCAGCTCTCAACCAATCTCGATGAAACTTCTAAGGTTTGTTCAGTTTGATGTGTAGATGAGAACCTATGAGTTTCATGATCATTGGATCAATAGAAGCCTCTGCCCGTGCGCAAACGTGAAATCCTTCTTACACATATAACTCCGGAAGTTCTTGACACATCTCGATGAAACTTCTAAGATTTGTTCAGTTTGATGTGTAGATGAGTTCCTACCAGTTTCAAGATTCCCTGATCAATAGTAGCCTCTGCGCATGCGCAAACGTGAAATCCTTGTTACACATATAACTCCGGGAGTTCTGGACCAATCTCAATGAAACATTCAAGGTTTGTTTAGTTCGATCTGTAGATGAGTTCCTACGAGTTTCATGATTCCCGGATCAATAGTAGTCTCTGCGCATGCGCAAACGTGAAAACCTAGTTACACTCATATCTACGAGAGTTCTATACCAATCTCGATGAAACTTCTAAGGTTTGTTCAGTTTGATGTGTAGATGAGAACCTATGAGTTTCATGATCATTGGATCAATAGAAGCCTCTGCCAGTGCGCAAACGTGAAATCCTTCTTACACATATAACTCCGGAAGTTCTTGACCAATCTCGATGAAACTTCTAAGGTTTGTTCAGTTTGATGTGTAGATGAGTTCCTAACAGTTTCAAGATTCCCTGATCAATAGTAGCCTCTGCGCATGCGCAAATGTGAAATCCTTCTTACACTTATAACTCCAGAAGTTCTGGACCAATCCCGATGAAACTTCTAAGGTTTGTTCAGTTTGATGTGTAGATGAGAACCTATGAGTTTCATGACCAGTGGATCAATAGAAGCCTCTGCGCATGCGCAAACGTGAAATCCTTGTTACACTTATAACTACGAGAGTTCTATACCAATCTCGATGAAACATTCAAGGTTTGTTCAGTTCGATGTGTAGATGAGTTCCTACAAGTTTCATGATTCCCGGATCAATAGTAGCCTCTGCGCATGCGCAAACGTGAAATCCTTCTTACACTTATAACTCCAGCAGCTCTCAACCAATCTCGATGAAACTTCTAAGGTTTGTTCAGTTTGATGTGTAGATGAGAACCTATGAGTTTCATGATCATTGGATCAATAGAAGCCTCTGCGCATGCGCAAACGTGAAATCCTTCTTACACTTATAACTCCGGAAGTTCTGGACCAATCTCGATGAAACTTCTAAGGTTTGTTCAGTTTGATGTGTAGATGAGTTCCTATGAGTTTCATGATTCCCGGATCAATAGTAGCCTCTGCGCATGCGCAAACGTGAAATCCTTCTTACACTTATAACTCCAGGAGTTCTGGACCAATCTCGATGAAACATTCAAGGTTTGTTCAGTTTGATGTGTAGATGAGAACCTATGAGTTTCATGATCCCGGATCAATAGTAGCCTCTGCGCATGCGCAAAGTGAAATCCTTGTTACACTTATAACTCCGAGAGTTCTATACCAATCTCGATGAAAATTCTAAGATTTGTTCAGTTTGATGTGTAGATGAGTTCCTACGAGTTTCTTGATTATTGGATCAATAGTAGCCTCTGCGCATGCGCAAACGTGAAATCCTTGTTACACTTATAACTCCGGAAGTTCTGGACCAATCTCGATGAAACTTCTAAGGTTTGTTCAGTTTGATGTGTAGATGAGTTCCTACGAGTTTCATGATTCCCGGATCAATAGTAGCCTCTGCGCATGCGCAAACGTGAAATCCTTCTTACACTTATAACTCCAGGAGTTCTGGACCAATCTCGATGAAACTTCTAAGGTTTGTTCAGTTTGATGTGTAGATGAGAACCTATGAGTTTCATGACCATTGGATCAATAGAAGCCTCTGCGCATGCGCAAACGTGAAATCCTTCTTACACTTATAACTCCGGGATTTCTCGACCAATCTCGATGAAACATTCAAGGTTTGTTCAGTTCGATGTGTAGATGAGTTCCTACAAGTTTCATGATTCCCGGATCAATAGTAGCCTCTGCGCATGCGCAAACGTGAAATCCTTGTTACACTTATAACTCCGGGAGTTCTGGACCAATCTCAATGAAACTTCCAAGGTTTGTTCAGATCGATGTGTAGATGAGTTCCTACGAGTTTCAAGATTCCCTGATCAATAGTAGCCTCTGCGCATGCGCAAACTAGAAATGCCTTTTACACTTATAACTCCAGAAGTTCTGGACCAATCTCGATGAAACTTCTAAGGTTTGTTCAGTTTGATGTGTAGATGAGAACCTATGAGTTTCATGACCATTGGATCAATAGAAGCCTCTGCGCATGCGCAAACGTGAAATCCTTCTTACACTTAAAACTCCAGGAGTTCTCAACCAATCTCGATGAAACTTCTAAGGTTTGTTCAGTTTGATTTGTTGATGAGCCCCACTGAGGTTCATGATTCCATTGGATCAATAGTAGCCTCTGCGCATGCGCAAACGTGAAATCCTTCTTACACTTATAACTCCGAAGTTCTGGACCAATCTCGATGAAACTTCTAAGGTTTGTTCAGTTTGATGTGTAGATTAGTTCCTACAAGTTTCATGATTCCCGGATCAATAGTAGCCTCTGCGCATGCGCAAACGTGAAATCCTTCTTACACTTATAACTCCAGCAGCTCTCAACCAATCTCGATGAAACTTCTAAGGTTTGTTCAGTTTGATGTGTAGATGAGAACCTATGAGTTTCATGATCATTGGATCAATAGAAGCCTCTGCGCATGCGCAAACGTGAAATACTTCTTACACATATAACTCCGGAAGTTCTTGACCAATCTCGATGAAACTTCTAAGGTTTGTTCAGTTTGATGTGTAGATGAGCCCCTATGAGGTTCATGATTCCCTGATCAATAGTAGCCTCTGCGCATGCGCAAACGTGAAATCCTTGTTACACTTATAACTCCGGGAGTTCTGGACCAATCTCAATGAAACATTCAAGGTTTGTTCAGTTCAATCTGTAGATGAGTTCCTACGAGTTTCATGATTCCCGGATCAATAGTAGTCTCTGCGCATGCGCAAACGTGAAAACCTAGTTACACTCATAACTACGAGAGTTCTATACCAATCTCGATGAAACTTCTAAGGTTTGTTCAGTTTGATGTGTAGATGAGAACCTATGAGTTTCATGATCATTGGATCAATAGAAGCCTCTGCCAGTGCGCAAACGTGAAATCCTTCTTACACATATAACTCCGGAAGTTCTTGACCAATCTCGATGAAACTTCTAAGGTTTGTTCAGTTTGATGTGTAGATGAGTTCCTAACAGTTTCAAGATTCCCTGATCAATAGTAGCCTCTGCGCATGCGCAAATGTGAAATCCTTCTTACACTTATAACTCCAGAAGTTCTGGACCAATCTCGATGAAACTTCTAAGGTTTGTTCAGTTTGATGTGTAGATGAGCCCCTATGA
>JAVIWC010000024.1:0-15241 GCA_031894815.1 Creontiades dilutus | reverse complement strand
GATCTCAGTCAATCCTAAATTGTGAATTCGAAGAGCTGAAATTTCAAAGATCTGCAAATCAATAACTTTCGAAACAACAGAATTTTTTTCAATTTCTTAAGGTTTAAGTATGCCTTTAACGAATTGTATGAGCCCAGCCGGACCGTTTCATGTTCATCTGTTCGCTCTCCCTAACGGAATGGAAACACAAATGCGAATGTGACATAGCAAAAATCGCCTAGTTTAAAGTGAGAATAAAATCAGCTAATTTAATTGTAGCGGAATTTTTTGTTCTAAGAGTTCCTTTTGCATTCGAGTTTTCAAGTCTTAGATAATATAATCCTGGTACAAGTGAAACTTAGCGTTTGAAATAACTGAATTTAAGTTATTCTTCTCGTGGATTTCTACGTCGTGTCCTTATCCACTATTTTGCACCATAGCCGGGCAACAGCATTTAAACGTCAAACTCAACATTTTCCAGGTAAAATCTATCCATTTCACCAATATTGGGGAAATCACGAAAAATACGCACAAGCCCAGAAATGTAGCACCAAATGCTTGACTGGAATCAACAACGAATAGAATTTTTTTTCAAATCAACATTTCACACATACTCTCTCTCAGTGATGTCAATTTTTTTTGTCAATTCATTACAAGTACCTGCTCGTATTTCACCAAAGAACCTACCTGCACTTTTTTTTAAGTGGAAAAAATTGAAGACAGGGCTTTTACAAGTCAAATTCCGAATTTTCCAAAACAATTTCAGAATCGCCCAAACCAATTTCAGATTTTTCCAAACCAATTTTAGAATTTTCTAAACTATAATCAGAAATTACCGTGTCAACTATAGAATGACCCATTTTAATTTTAGAATGCCACTAATATTTGTATGTATGAGATGATTGATGGAGTTCTGAACGAAAAATTGGGATATTCATTTGTAGCAGTAGCTTAGAAGAAGCTGGTCCATTTTAATGCACATGTGGTGAGATTCGATTGGGGAAGACGATATCACATATATCGTATCACATATATTTTATACCAAATGATCTCTAAAATTGAAAATAAACTTGTAGATTTTGATTTTTGTGTGTTTTTTCGATTTTCAGCTTTTAATAGAATTTAAGTATTTTAAAGATATTTAACTTTCTCGAAATGTTGTTCTTGAAAAATACCATTTTTGACGATTTCATTTTCTGTAAATATTTTTCAGCAAAGTTTTTTGGCGTTACGCAAGAATTGTGGCGGGTACACAAACCCCCAGATTTCTGTTATGTAAAATTGTTAGTACCGTGAGAAGTATTCTGAAACTGAAATGAACATTCTGAATTTGATTTGACAATTTCGATAAGGCTTGGAAAATCAGAAATTGTTGTAGAAAGTATATTTTTTTGTTATTTCTTTTTTAGTGAAACATGATTTTGCTCAACCTTTAAAATCAATCACCAGACGAAAATACAACCACAGTAAAAACGGAAAAAATAAACACTGAAAGAACTTAAAGATGAAATTAAAAGCAACATTAATGCTAAAAAGACACCTAGTTACGAAGGAACTCCCCGAAAAGAAAGTGCTTAAATTGCTTCACATAATCAATGCTATTTTTAGGCTGAAACATGTACCATTCCAATGGAAGGTTGCGGAAGTCTTTATGATCTCCAAACCAGGAAAATCGCTAAACGAGAAGACGGGTAATATCCCTCCTCCCCGTTATGTCGAAACTGTTCGAAAAGCAAACGACTTAAACCACTAATAGAAGATAGAAATTTGATCCCAAATCACCAATTCGGATTCAGACAACGACACTCTACAATAGATCAAGTCCATCGAATCACTAACATAATTGAGAGGGCCCTTGAAGGTAAAAAAATATGTGCCAGTATCTTCTTGGATGTGGCTCAAGCCTTTGACAAGGTTTGGCACGAGGGACTAGAGTACAAACTGCACAGGGATCTCCCAAGACAGTACTACTTACTACTGAAGTCCTACCTAGAAAATAGACATTTCAGGGTGAAGCAAGATGACCAATACTCCGGCTTGAAGCCCATAAAAGCAGGGGTCCCGCAGGGTAGTGTTTTAGGGCCAGTACTCTACCTCCTGTACACACGGGACTTACCCCAACAAGAAGGCACAACTGTTGCCACCTTTGCAGATGATACGGCTATCCTCTCTGTTGGAGATGATATAGAAGCTGCAACACGCAAACTACAGACGTCTACTACTGAGGTTTCTAAGTGGACCAAGATGTGGAGAATGAAGCTGAACGAATCAAAATCAGCCCACATCAACTTCACTAACCGAAAAGTCCCAATCTTGGATGTTGAGATCAATTCGAATAAAATACCGCATACTGAAGCAGTTAAATACTTGGGTTTGACACTTGACTCCAAATTAAACTGGAATAAACACATAGAAAAGAAGAAAGAAGAACTTAAAATTAAGTACAGAAGGATGTATTGGCTAATGGGAAGGAATTCCCATCTCTCTCTTCACAACAAACTGCTTATATATAAGCAGATCCTTCGCCCTATTTGGACCTATGGGATACAGATCTGGGGCTGTGCCAAGAAATCAAATATTAAGAAAATCCAAACCTTTCAGAATAAAATACTTAGAAGTATAGTTGGAGCCCCTTGGTACATGCGAAACGATGATATTCATCGAGATTTGAGGATGGAGACCGTCAATGAAATTATTGCAAAATACGCAAGGAAGCATGAACATCGCCTCCACAAACACGAGAACCCGGAGATGCTCTACGTTTTGGACAACGAAGGTGAAATCCGACGTCTCAAGCGAAACAAACCACTGGATTTAGTTGTGCTGCGTGAATAGAAGTGCAATCGAACTCAGTGCTAATTAATTGAGCTATATAATAAAGGGCTAGGTTTTGCTGTAAACCTACCCTCTTGGAGTGTATCTTTATCGATATGTATTTAATTTTTCAGTTGCAATTAATAAATCACGAAAAAAAAAAAAAAAAAAAAAAATGTTTTTGCGTTTGGAAAATTGTTTTCAGCCCAGTCCCCAATCGCAAACAAGCATTTTGTACTGCATTCAGGGCTTGTGCGTATTTTTTCTCATTTCCTTACTAATGGTAAAGAGGTTGAATATGGGTTGGACAAAGTTGAATTTGACTTGATCAATTCTACAAACATCCCACCTCCTTACTTTCAGCTGAAACCGGTTCTCATCAGGCGAGGGAGCCCAATGGCTATTTCATATCCTAATCAAAGTCGACAGCCGACGTATGAATGATAGGTACCGTGGGACATTTCAAACCTCACGAGAGAGCTCCTGATCAGGTGAGAGATTGCACA
This sequence comes from Creontiades dilutus, assembly GCA_031894815.1. Lineage (NCBI taxonomy): Eukaryota > Metazoa > Arthropoda > Insecta > Hemiptera > Miridae > Creontiades > Creontiades dilutus. Next base: position 11,942 of record JAVIWC010000024.1, on the reverse strand, counting down.
GGCTATTTTCTGCCCTTATCAATAACAAAAGAAACACCCTAGAAACACGAAACTTGAATGGGAACGTGGTGACTTGAGGTAAATCGAATGCTTTTCAATGTAAAGGATTTTGAATTAACAAGAATGTGAGAGCTTTGTGAGCTATAACTTTCGATATCAGTTTCTGTTTCGTCCAACGTGCTGAACAATAAATGCCTCTCTTTTTGTGACATGAATTATTATTATTTTGACATTAAACAAGAGAAAATACGGAGGCTAGAGGCTCAGAGTTTATATAATTTACCACAGACACGTTCATGTAAAATATACACAGTGATTTAAGTAGAAGGGTTATTCTAACACAAAAATAATAAGCCCCTGTGTGAAATTGCAGCGTTTTTTTTTTATTTTTTTTTTAAAGCTTCACATTATTACACCTAGTGCGATTGGATTTGAGCAAAAGCATCCATAGCCTTGCCGAGTTGTATTCAATTCTTGTTTGCTATTGATGATTACGAAACCGTCAAAATCGGTTCAACATTGCCTTGAATTCATTAATTTCGTGGAAATGAAGAACATTCTTCATTTGACTTCCGTTTTCTTCTTTTCTAGCTGGTTCTTCGCGTTATCAGTCACATTCATAAATGGCCAGGTGGGGGCGTCGAATTCGCGCAACACAAATAACCACCCTCGAGCTAATCATGCCCCGCCCGATCTTCCTCCTTCGACTGAATTGCGGGCTAAGATATTCATGTGATGTTTGTTTAGTCCGATTGTGATATTCCTTCATCACCGTTGGAGCCGACCCACCTAATAACGACACAAATAGACTGAATAGCTTTTGTGGCGGTTTGTTAGTATGATTAATGATTCGGCACTGACTCGCCCAATCAATGCGTGAAGAATGAGAAGTACTCGATCATTCGTTAATCAGCTCTCATATCGTAGTGCATTTGATGGTGCGAATCCACGAAGTCGTTATGAATTGTTGACAAGCTCATACATTGAATCACTTAGTACGTGGAACATCTCAAAATTTCGGTCACATTTGGGTATCGACTTTTCTATTTAAAAGAAATAAATCATTTTTTTAATTATCATTTTTTCGAAACTTATTTGAGCGTACGGTTTTTCATTTACATCTCTTCACTAATCATAAAAGTCATTCTTTAGTATACTTTACATAGTGTGTATACACACATATGGTCAAATGATCATATTTCTTTCTATAAGGGACTTGTTCAGCTTATATACCAAAACACTCAATTAATAATATTGCTTACCTACTATGTCATAACTATGTCAATGCCCAAAGTCTGCCAGTAGTTATGACATAGTAGGTAGTATGAACAAGTATATAAAGAATACTAAAGTAAAGTATACTAAAGAATGACTTTTATGATTAGGTATAGACTGAAGAAGTCCTCGCTGCGGGACGAAACGTTTCTGATGTAAATGAATAAATACGTACGCTCCAAATAAGAAATTCGGAATGGATGTGGTCACTCCACTACCCACACCCACTATTATCAATTTTTTCGTTTCTAACAAATCACTGCGGTTCTCTCGGCATATTACCCAAGTGAGCACACATCATTTTGAACCAGGAATCACTGCTCAAGTCTTCAATTTAGGTGACTGGAACAGCACAAATTAGCTTAATTTTGAGGCTACAGTAAATACTTAGGTTTCTTGCTAAAATCTCACTTGCTACAAGCAGATCACACTCCGTACAATTTAAGGGGCTATTGGATGGATATTGTAGGGAGTGAGAGAGTAGGGAGTGGCCTTTCACCGCCTTCACAGGCCACAAATCAATTGAAACTGGTTGAACCAAAATGTTGTCAACGAACTTCCAACAACTACACTAATTGTCAACAAGTGCGATCAAGTTTCACTTGCCACAGAATGTTATTGGAGTAGGGAGTGGGAGTTAAAAAAACCCACACTACTGCCTCCAGGGATGGTTTTCCCGGTAGAACTGACTGGGAAAGTCTAGGCAAAATCCAACCACCAGCGTTGGGACCATCTTGAATAAGGGATGTCAACAAAACAGAAGCAACTTCATTAACACCCTTTCCTGTCAATAGGGGGCTACTTTTCAAAACATTGTAGGGAGTGAGGAAAAACCGTATGACACTAAAATAATGGGATAATAAGGCTACTTGATTTGATCCAATTTTTTTTTCCTGAGGCGGATATCCATTGTAGATGGTATGTTCTTTCATAGTTTAAGTGGATATAACACCCCCACTAAATATTTCGCTGAGTAGTGACGATGGAAGTTGTATACCTCTGGTTAGTGACAGCTGTAGGGAGTGAGATACAATATAATCTGTATGAGTGTCGCTTGAATGGATTGCCTGCTAACCCCTCCATTCCCCTCCTAAACGAAAATTCAAAATTTCCGAGGTTCTTTGCACGTAGTGCAAATAGTGAAGAAACGATGACTCATCACTACTGTCTTCACACACACCCAACACATATGACCTACCATTAGTTTTCTTCACGAACACGGACTGTGTGCAGTTATTTTGCTTCTGAGTCTGCGAAGCAAGACTTGTGTTCACTTTCGGGAGCCAAAAGATTGTCCGAATTCAAAATGTTCACTCGCGTTTTGCGTTTCATAGCCTACTGAATAAATTTGGTTCCGTGTCTATCGGTCTGTCTGTCGGCATTTCCTTGTTACAGCCATAACTTCCACGATTTTGGATGAATTTAGCCCATATTTTGAGGGATTATGTGGATAAGGCCTCTTGAGGTCCCACAGGAATTTCATCTCAATATAATCAGCGGTGAGCTCTGCGCATGCGCTAACGTGAAATTCTTGAAACAGGTATAACTTTCACAATTTTGATTCAATTTAGCTCATATGATAAAGGACTTTTCATGGTCATAGACTTTTTCATGGTTGTGTTGTCCCTCATTTTCCTAGATCAAGGCTTCAACTCTCTTTCTAGTAGGCGTCCCTGTATCGACAAAGCCTTGTGTCAGGGGGACGACCTTAAAAATAGGTTCCTCTTCGAAAAAACAAAGTTGATATTTATTGGACAAGGTTGCACTATTGCGCCCTAATTGTCACTTTTGACTTCCTCACAGAAAAAGAAAAACATCAAAGTTGAAAGAAAAACTGATCCTCTATTTAGTATTGAAATTTTATTAAAGGGAAGGGGGGAGATCGACTTCTTGGGTAAATCGCACAATACGATCATTTACGAAAATTAGCTCATACTGCCATGCAGAATGACTGTAATATCCACCCTATTTCCACCCTATTGATGGATTTTGCAGGCCAAATTTTCTTTTGCACAATTGTGTAAACTATTTTTATTCATTTGTTCTACGTTTTTGCGGGAAGGATTGAGTAGTGCCCTGATTATTAGGTCGTACATTCTCTGGTTCATTTCTCTTACCAGGTGTTTATAGTGAATATATTGCGATATTTATGAAATTTGAGTGGAGAACTTGAAAGTCAATCAAACTTCATAGAGAACGATAGTTTGATTGCCAACGTTTCGTTCTATTTGTAGAACTTCTTCAGGCCATCAAAACAGTGATTTGTGGCTAAACAGTAACCTTTAACTGACTCTCAAGACGAACGGAATCGTAGTAGATACTAATATATTGATAAAAACAGTCAGGAACTAGAACACATTTTTTTTTTTTTATTTTGATACTCACATCAAAAAGGTGCAAAGTAAGGAATTTTTCCTGAACACTCCCAAGATAAATTTAGAATTAATTTTTAAAATTCAATTTTTTCCTCATTTTTGTCAACAATTTGTTAAATTATTTTCTTGTGTAATATCATTCGTTATCTACAGATATAATATCCCCAATTAATAAATTTCCTAATTCAATTGGATGGCGATTAGATCAATCATAATTATTATGACGTGCATCATACGAAAGGCTCCATTAATACGTCAACAAACTCACAATTTTCATCAATGAAAACTTTCAACCGAGTCAGATATGAGGTGTCCTAGCAAAACTAGGTGGGGTCGTCCTAGATCTGCAGTGAATTACCACTCCCACGACTCGGCTACAAGTCACTTGTATTTCCTGGCGTTGCTACAATTACAATTTCGAGTCGAACGCCCATTTTCAGTAGTTAACTGAAATACAAGCAGAATTTACTAGGTAAGTATTCTTACAAAGAGTTTGTAGCTTAGTGCCATTTTGGGTGTGTTGCATTTCATACTTTTTCCTCCTCCCCGAACTGGGGATTTATAGAACGAGAAATAATGTTTAAAAATGTAAACATAGCATGAAAAACAAACAACTGCATCTCAAATGCAACTTTAGGTCTCCGACCAACAAGTTAACACCACCTAAACCGTTTGATTCCGAATCTCGATTACACGAAAATAAAACCTATTAAAACGTATTCTCTTATGACAAAATGACTTCAAATTACCAAATTAAATCATTCGCCTAAATTTCTTTTTAAAATATTTTCTGCAATTATCACATTTATAACTCGTTACGAGTTAATAAACTTGAATAAGTAAGAATATTCAAGGTGGAATACAATTAAATTCATTTTGATTCCTTAAGTGGAAAAAGTTGAGTTATAATCCTCAAACTCGTTTAAGAGAATTCAACTGTACAGTAGATTTGAGTTTTGTTATATAAGATTGACCTCAAGGATAATTTTGAGTTTGTAAAACACACCTTATTCATAATAAATGATATGGTATTGATTTTGATAGATTTTAAAGTTTCAAGTGGGGACGTTAAGTCATTATTGAAGAACATTAAGTTATTAAAATTTTGAAAATCCAAGTTCGCAAGGACTCATTAGGTTGATATTGCGGAAGGCAGAATTTGTTATCTTGAGTTCGTTGAACTCTCATCCTGCCTTTATTATTAGCTTGTCATTCATTATACCGCATCCATTCATTCCCCATTTTCTTTATTTTGATTCAGGTTCTCGTGAATCGGTGCCGCGTACGTGAAAATCGTGAAATGCGATTAACGCCGAGAAAAGCTCGCTGTACCTTTCCTCTTGGGGTGGGGTCCTATGACAGAATGATGTACTGGTCAGGGCAAAGTACCAGACCACTCATATTTGATGGGGTAGGATTTTTTTTTGTTTATTGTACTATAAGTTCTTTTAGAAATATATTTTTATGATCGGGTGGTTTTTGAGGGTTGTTGCAAGGTTGGGAGTTTGATCGGGATGGTTATAAAAAATGTGGGAAGCGTAGGTGTTTTGAAAAAAAAAAAAATTTACCTCGAACTGGTCCTTTGAGGTTTCCTGGCTTCCTAGCGGTTAGGGCGGGCACAGGAAACTGACGGTCTCGAAGGTAATCACTCCGAAATTTGCGTTTTTAGGCGGCAAATATAACTGGTGGTAGGCGACTGTTATTTGATGTTGGAAGAACCTCAAAAAAATTTGAAAAATTCCGAAATGTTCGGTATCGGTTCACTAGGCGCACGCCGAGCTGGCGACTGGGGCGAGCATCGATATGGGGGGGTTGCGAGGGTGAGAGGGGAGGGGGGCACTCTCGATATCTCACCCCTCACGATTTGTAATTTATGAAGGATCTCGCGTTTCGAAATGCCGGTCGCGATACTGCGGAAATCCGAAATCCCGATCGGGTAATGGGATTTTGAAATGGGTATTTAGTTAGGGGGTGAGTGTTTTCTTTTCGGGAAAAGCGCGGATCTGTGAGGGTTTCAGTGTGGTTTTTTTCTTTCAGGGTCTCGGAGTAGTTCAAAGGGGATTTTTGAAGGGAGAGGTCAAACCGGCGCGCGGCCGAGCTGAGTTAAACGCGTGAAGAAACTGAGCTGGGTCGAAAGGAGGGAAAATTACACTCAGTTTAGCGGGGTAGCCGGGCTTGGCACGTAATGTAACGTTAAATTGGCTGGTAGCGGAGACGGGAATCGATAGCGAAGAATCGATTATCGGGGCGAGGGAAAGAATCGATTGTGACGGGGGTGGGTTGAGGATGCGCAGTGGAGGCGTTGCCATGGGGACCGCTGCAGTCTTGACAATCAATATGCCGATGTACAGACTCGGGCGGGGCGAAAACCCTCCCTCGATGGATCATCGAGAGGGGCGGCCGGGGTGGGGGGAAAAACCCCCGTTTAAGGGGAAATCTTGGAGGGGGATTGAAGGGAAAAAGGGGAAATTCGTGGGGAGGGAAGGGAGAAGGGCTCTGCCCTTAAGGGCCCGGCAACCTACACAAGGGCGGCTCCTTCTCAGACACAACTGATAATACCCCCCCCCCCCCTCAACTCCCCTTTACAGCCCCCTTTACAGTATTGGAACACCTCTTTAGAACGCTCTAGTTGGAACAAACCCTAGTTGGTGTTTTCCCTCCTCCTTTCCCCAGCGACTTTGTCATAACCGAGCCCTTCCCTCCTCCTAGGTGTATAGAGGTCATCGGTCAAACCGGATCTTCTGACCCAGATGTCGCGACGTCCGTGACCATTGCGTTCTTAAATCTCACCTCCATTCATAAATATGTAAATATGTTCATATTAAACTGATCAAATCCTAACTGTCAAAAAACAGTGTTTTACCATTAACCTCTTGATGAGCATAGTACCTGCTACCTTAAAAAAAAAACATCTATTTATTCCAGAGCAGTGCACAAAAAACTGGTTGCAGCTGTCTGTATATTTGTAACATTACAAATATATTAAGCACATGAGAATTTGTTCAGTACAATTCATATAATGAAATTTCGATGTACTGTAAATATTAGATAATAAACATTTGAAATTCACAAAAGCAAGCAGTTGGAAATTCGCTCAATTCTCGTATTGGTATCCATTCCTGTAAAAATTGGAGGAATCACACTTAATCATTTAAATCGATTGAAATCGTTCCGCATAGTCGGGACTCGAGAGTCTGCTTCCCCTCTAAGCACAGAACTTCGTACTTTTGGTGTTTGGCAGTTCCTGGTTCCAAGGAACGTAATGTACTTTATGTGACAGAGTATAGTAATTTATTTTGTAACCATGTTTACTTTATGAAGGAATATATATTAATTTCATTTCATATCATTTCTTGTATCTCTCTAACCCCCTTCAACCATAAAATTCAAATTCATTTTATACAGTGTGGATCACACTGCGTGTGTGAAGGAGAAGGAAAGTTGATGTGAGGAGGTGATCCGCTCTCGAAATATGGTTTTTGGAAGTTTTTTCTTTTTTGAAGAAACCACGTTTTTTGCTATAAAACCCTTGTTTTTCCACTTTAGACTAACATTTTCCTACTTATGTCCACATTTTCGAATTCAGAGTTCAATTTCCAATACGTCAAATGCACATAGGTATATGATTTTTAAACAAATTTTCAAGAAATGAAAAAAGTTTTTCAAGGAAACGACGTTATTTGCCATAAAACCCCATGTTTATCCAATTGAAATAAAAATTTTCCAACTTTTGATCACATTTTCGTATTTAGCGTTAAATTTCCAATAAGTCTAGTGCTCATTCACAATTAAAAACGAACTCCAAGAGACCGCAATTGCAGTTCAAACATTCAACAATTAAAAAAGTTTCTGAAAATACATGTACATTAATTGCATTTTCAAGAAAACGTCCAGAAAGCTGAAAAATTACCGAAAAACTGGCTAATTTAAACAGTTTTCCAGTTTTATGGTCAACTTGGCGATTCTGTGTCAATTTCATGGAGGAATTCGGTTTTAATGCAAAATAAAGTTAGGCCGCTTCTAGAACTGAATAAACAGAATTCCAGGTTAAAATTCAAATGATACAAATTGGAGAAATCATTAAATCCGAAGAATGGTTTCTATATTTTTGATGTTACACCATAAAGCAGGAGGCCTTAAGGCATTGGAGTACATAAGGCCTTGCAGCACGGTACGTTTGTGCTTTTAATCAACGCCTAGGTCCGGTTCCACTATCTGGGTTAGTAAGCGAGTTCCAATCGAAAACTCCAATAAACGTTGCGTGCATATCGATATTGCAACAAACGGCTAACTTTTCACGATATTAGCTTACTTATACAGAAAGTCAAACATCGAGTCGCCCCGTTCAAAGCCCACAATTATCAATCCAGTACAAAATTATTTTATGTAAAACCTTCATCCTACCTATGTGGACGTATGCCATAAGTGTCTTCGGCACCTGTTCCAAATCAGAATTCCGAAGGATGGAACAACAACGATCCCTCTCGTAATGAATGCAAAATTGTAATCAAGACGTCTAGTTGGAACCTCCAATTGAGATCCTCAATAAATGTTGCATCTCCTTGTTGAACGTAGTGATAACCATTACAACCCTCTGGTTAATGGTGGTGTTCAAACTCCGAACATAAGAAGACTCGCCAGCCCACGAAACGTTATGGATATTGTAATGGATAGAGTTTCATTTAAACCAAACCATTAATATAACAGAAAAACTCATTACTTGCAACCATAATTGTTCCATAAAAACAAACTGTAAGTTGACGAATCAGAGGTAAAATCAATAAACATTAATTATTTTTGTGGAAACTGATGGGTAACTTTCAAAACTATCCATTAGTCTGCTTACTTTGATGAATAGTAATAAATTGTTGTCTCCATTATTTCACAAACCTTTTTTACGCAATAACCATCTGTTTTTTTGAGGGGGAAGGGAGATTATTGATGAATTCAGTTGATGACCAAAGGATGTATCCTAATAACAACCTCGGTTCCTTGAACATCAATTTTTGATGTTTTGACCAGGAATGTAAGCCATTTAACTCATTGTACGCTGGGGGCATCAACGAAGAGGCGGCATGGGTGCTGAAGAACCATCAAGAGCTCAGAAAAGTGGTGGGCAACGAGGAAAAGCCATGGGTACTCGGGAAGAGCAGAGAAGCCTCAGGAGACGCAGGTAGTATAGAGAGAAGCTGGCAGCAGTCAGTCGGTGACAGGAGCTTTCAGGAGGCGCAGGATGCACCAAATGTGGAGGGAAGCACAGAGTTAGTGATAGAAACGCTCAGGAGCAACTTGATGGAACCTCTAGAAGCTTCATGAGTGTGAACGGCGAACCAAGAGTTAGGAAGAGTGCCAGGAGGAACGAAGTGACCCAGAGAGCAATCGAGAGGAACAGGTAGCACTCAGGAGCTGTCATAGAAGAGCAGGCAACTCTCAGGAGGCTTAGCGTCCAACAGAGAGGCACTTGCAGCACTTAGTGGCACATGAAGCATTCAGGAGGAGCAAGTAGAATGTAGTTGGTGCAGGGATGCTCTCAGCAGGAGTCAGGTGCAATTTTGAGGCGCTCTGCTGAGCTCAGGTGACTTAAAGAGCACAAAGAAGTTGCCGGGGGCGCTTGGAAGGGACCAGGGGTCTTGTGGGAGAGCCAAAAACGCTCAACACCTTAAAAAATCCCAAACAAAAATTAGAAAAACAGCTCAAAAAGACACATGTCACTAATATGATTTTAGCAGAATATTACTCAAAAATAGTTATTGAACAACCAACTGGAACATTTATGCATTCTCTCGAGAAATTATTATGACAAATTTAAGTAAATATTACTGTTTTGTGCTGAAAATTGGTATTTTCAACGATCAAAACTGTATTTCAAAAATGGCTAAGATCCTGCAATGCTTGAATAGCAGAATGTTATTCAAAAATAATTGTTTACCATACAATTTATATTAAACTTAAGGTTAAATTCTAACCATAACACGTCTTGTACATGTACGTAAGCAAAGTGCGTTCAAAACAAATGAGTTTCATCATTTCATGACAGTAAGTTTAATACGGTCATTGTAGAAAAATCGCTTACATGATCGTGCTGGTTGTCTGACACTATGTGTAATAAATTCAGCGTTTTGAAGTTCATTTTGAGGATATTATGAAGAGATGTGGGAACAGCATAACCTGATGTTTTGAGAAAGGGAAAATGAGGTTACCCGCTTAATGTGTCAAGGTGAAAAAGTGATAAGCGACGATGAGAGAGGAGAAGAGGAAGGAAGTGGAGGCGGCGGACCCCTCGGTTGTTGTTGTTTTGTTGTCGGCCGTTCCGAATGGGGGCGGTCGGGGGCGGCGGTTGTGCGGGTAATGAGAGGACCCGGGATCCGGGTTAATGGAGCAGCTTCACTTCGAGGGGCGGCCGTTGGAGGTTGATTCCCCCACAACAGACTCGAGTCGCGCGGAATATGGAACGGAATGATCCGTCGCTCTGTGGTCCGAATTGCAAAAACCCGAAATCCTCCTGATTCAAAATGAGGGGGGAAATATAGCATTTCCAAGCCGAATGAAACCGTTCCCATATCAACGTTTTGATATTGCACAGCTACAATGACATATGCCTGTTCAAAAATCAAATTAAAATGAAATTGAACAAATGAAACCTTTTCCAGAACAAATGAAACCTTTTTCAAACTAAATTAAACCTTTTCTGAACCAAATGAAAAATTTTCCAAACTAATGAAACCTATTAAGAAAATGAATGAAATGAGGTACCTAGACAGTTGTGTACCCTGCAAATTGCAGCTAGATGGCATTGAAAATTCTATGAATCTTAGGCGTAGGACTATCGAAGGAGATCTCACCTTAGTAGAATTTGAAACAAGTAGGTAAAAAGGTTTCACTTGATACGGAAAAGATTTCATTTGGTTTGAACAATGGGGTAAATAGAGGAGAGGGTCATTTGAGTTGGTGGGGTATGGATTGACCATTTTTCTTATCGAACAGGTTGTTGGAGCTCTTCAAAAAATCTTTATCGTCATGGATTTCGATAGTTGTACGTTTCACCCATGCAACGTAGGCTGAAGAAGCATGTATTTTCTTAATTTTATCTCTTTAGTATTTGACATTCTTCGAATTCATTTGAATCGTCGTCAACATCATCAAGATCATCTTTTTCTGCTTGCTGATGGCTTTGCATGTCTTATTTTTGTTAACTGCACTGTCCACCAGGTGCATCAGTTGACATGTTAATTGGTTGACATTGTTTAGTTTTATGATAATTTGCCTTTGAATGTCAATTTTGAAAAATCAATGGGAGGTGAACACGTTTTTGGGAGAGGATCCTGATCCTCCAAGATGATCTTGATGATGTTGACGACGATTCAAATGAATTCGAAGATCTTCAAATACTAAAGAGATAAAATTAGGAAAATACATGCTGAAGAAGCCCACGTTGCATGGGCAATTATTATTGTTGGTAATTAGGTTTATTGGTGTGATAATATAAAACTGACATGGGGAAATTCCTGGAATGCATGCATTAAGACATCAAACATTGCAAAAAGTACTGTAAACTTCCTTTTTGAATATGTTGTTAGGGTTCACCCAGATAGTACGAATCTAGATTTGCAGGCCTGAAAACCTCTGAGGAGATACGAGCGACGGGAGTTACAGCCGAAAAACCACGAAATTTTCGCACTGTTTTCAGTTTTTCGCAAAAAAGTCACCAAAGGAGCCTTTTGATGAGAAAAGACTCTTATCCTTCGTTAAACTAGATAAAATTTGCTACAATTTGAGACGTAATTGGACTCTGTAGCTCCATTAGTTCCAGAGATACAGCTCTGCAAATATTGACAAATTTTTCCAAAAAGTGAAAATTTTAACTTTTGGTCTATTTTCGACTGATATATTGGTGTAAATAGTCATTCTACAGTAAACTTGTGAGGAATGAAGTTGTAGGACATTCAATTACCTTCATTTTAAGACCATCGGGGGACCTGTATCTATCATAGATTTTTTTTAACTTACAGAAAACCAAAATAAGTAGAAACGCGGTTCAAGGAAAAGTTGAATAAATGTTGAGTTATTTGTGTAAAACTATGTAACTAGGTAGGGACTGAAACATTTCGCATACATTAAACATATTTAACTTAACATTTAAATTGACAGTAGGTCATAAAATGAAATAAATTATAAATAATTAAGACAAAAAGTGGTTCAAATGAGTAGGTATGTACAAGTTATAATACATGAAAACATTAACACTCACACTAAAAAGTATTCAAGAATTTCGGTTTTTCATATTCTGGGGAT
>JAVIWC010000023.1:0-15669 GCA_031894815.1 Creontiades dilutus | reverse complement strand
CCCATACACGATCAAACATGCTTGACAAGCATTGTTTGCGAACCTCGCTTGTCAAGCATATTTGATGGTGTGTGGGGTCATGCTTGAAGGTTTGAAGGTTTGAGAGCACGTTTGAAGGTTTTCTGTCGCTGTCAGAAAATTTGTTCGCAAACATGAGGCTTGACAAGCAAGTTTGACGGTGTGTGTGGGCTTCAAACCATCAAACCTTCAAACTATCAAGCGAAAAGGGGTAGTGGGGGTAATTTTACTGTGAACCACAGAGCTTTCCTCGTCCATCCTCATGTAGTTGTGCCAGTCTTGAGGAGCACACCTCAGTTCTTGCAAGAGATTTACGTGCCCAAAAGTGGCTCTTTTCATGAGCCACTGTTTGCTCCACATAGACCTTTTCTTTTTCCTGCGGGCTTCTTTTTTTAATAGTTCATTCTTCATCAGGCAATACACGTAACTCAGGTGGGGAATCTCCATGGTTAACAAACAGGAACGCAACATGAACACTGAACACTGAATGAAGCTTGATGGGTGCGGTTGATGGTTGGTTTGAACGTGTGGGTGCGACGTCAAACGTCAAACATGCTTGACAAGCGAGGTTCGCAAACAATGCTTGTCAAGCAGATTTGATCGTGTATGGGGGTCTCCAAAATCGAAAATTCCACTCGCATTTTGCGTTTTAGACCTTTCTGAACAATTTTGGTTCCGTGTCTGTCTGTGTATCTGTGTGTCTGTGTGTCTGTCTGTCTGTCTGTCATCCTTGTTACGGGCAAAACTACACGAAGTTATTGTCCGATTTTGATGAAATTTTCAGGGATTGTGCGGTTTGGGGTGTAGATGGTCCCCTATAGGTTTCATGACCCCCGGATCAATAGTAGCCTCTGCGCATGCGCAAACGTGAAATCCTTGTTACGCTCATAACTCCAGGAGTTCTTGACCAATTTACCCTGATTATAAATGTGCACTTGCAAATTACTCTAAAAAGCTATTGCATCCTTTCAACATTCGAACTTTGAATACTCTTTGGTATTTCACTTACCTAATTACAGTTTATGGGTGGGGGAAGTGAACAAAAATCAGGATTAATTTAAATAGATTTCAGTCTTTATTAGATCGTTTTCAATAGTTTTAATTTATGAAAGGAGAGCTGAAAAATGTCAGTTCATTGTTACCAAACATTCTAACATGGGCACGGTAAAAAATACATGTTCTGTATTTAAAACAATATACACGAATAAATATTTGTTCAACTTCCAAGAAGAACGAGTCCTACTTTTATATTACAAGAGGGTGTTACTAAAATAAACGCACTTAGATTAGTGAAAAAATAACCAAGCGGCTCAAAACCCTTATTTTTTAAATGTTCAAGTACTGGTAATGCCAATTACTAGTCACCAATCTATTTCTGAAATTAAAATTTGAGTTTTAATTTAATATTTTCAAAATTCTAAATCAGCAAAAGTGTCAAAAGACAACAACAATAATAATTAAGACACAATATAACCAATTTTTGACATTTTAAAGAGAATGACTCTTTTGTCCAAAATTACAAAAAGTCTCCAGTCAATACCTGGAATTAAAATTTCAGTCTTTAATCTTTTGAGAGCACGAAAATGCCAGTACGAACTTGAAAAAAATGTGAAAAAATCAGTTTCAGAAATTTTGGAGTTGTTCGGTTATGATCCCAAACTCCTCAATTATACCTAATTATTTATAACTATGGGGGGATGGCTTCTTTTATTTGTTGAGGTTTCTGTGATAAGTTTAGTTTGAGGTGGGCGGGTTATCAGCCCACCGCACCCGAGTGTCCTGGTGGGTCTATGCTGTCTGGGATGAGGCCCTATGCTCCCCTGCGGAGTAACAGCAAGTAAAGAAGAAGATGGGGTGATGGAATGAACTAGCTGCCCCTTCTAAGGGCTGAAGCCTGCAACGCTGAGAGAAAACCATCTGAATCTAACAAGTTTCCTATACCGATGACATCATATTTTGATGCCGAAGAATATCGAATCACAAAAGCAATAGGATTCGTTAAGATGAAAAATATCTCGAACAGACCTCATGTAATAAGAAAGTGTGGATTCACTTAGTATCCTGCGCATCATCAAATCAGTGGGATTTATAATAGCCAAGTACGGACTGATCGTACTTCTGCTGAGAATGTGTCATGATAATAATCGGAAAATGACGTTCGTATGGGTTAAAACGCATGTGGGACTGATTCCAAATGAGCGAGTTGATGAGCTCGCAAAAAAATGCTTTGGTCTAAGGACAGAATTAGACCTTACAATAATAAAAGAATACATTTTGGTTTATTATTCAATAATAAACCATCGTAATCGCTCTTGAAAAAATGAAATGATGAAAATTGAAAATTTCATGGTTTACGTTTAAAAGGGTGTAGAATCCGAATCTGCAATAAAAAATTTCCGTCCGTCCGCCGTACGCAAGATTTCTCCCAAACGGCTGGAGCAAAAGATCTGACGCATTTTCAGGAAAAATCCATGTTGGTCCGACAACGCCCCAATTCTTGAGCCAGCTCTCTCACTTAATTTAAAGTGCCCTTTAAGGGTTGTCAAAGTTTTGTAAAATCCTTAAAAACCTCAAAAAAAAGTCGAAGCGGCCTAAATTTGTACTCTTTTTGAAGAACATTCCTCGAGGAATCGAATGAGCCCCTCCCCAGGTCCGAAGCATTCTGATATACATGAAACGCTGCAAATTCTTTCACTGGGGTTTATTATTCAATTGGCTTGCTTTCATGATTCTACTAAGCTTTGGAGTGTGTGTGTTTCACAGGTGATAGAGTGATTATTGAATCGCAGGTAGGCACACAAATATGATCAACTGAACAATCCAAATAGATATTTTTGTTGAGAACAGATTTACGTGCTCTATGCATATCTCCTGAAATTCAATAATCGCTCTATCACCTGTGAAACACGCACACTCCAAAGCTTGGTAGAAATTCAAATCAAGTGAATAATAAACCCAAGTGAAAGAATTTGCAACGTTTTTATAATGAATAACATAGATTACGGAAAATGGAAGGAGCTATACGTCAGCTATAACAACGGTTAGCTCAAAAAAAATGTTAGACCGTTTCATTCTTAAGGCTTTGATGGTGCTACAAGGAATTATGGGATTGGCTGGTTGCCCCTTCCAAGGGCTAAAGCGATTAGCCTGCAACATTGCCATAATGAAGATTCCCCTGAACCTAAAAGTTTCAAGCTTATGCTCGAGAATAGTGGTATCAAGAAACGTGAAGCAGGAACTATCCGGGTCTAACATAATGGTGATTGTTCAAAACTTCATTTTCGTGATAATTTAATGATCAAAAACGTTTTCCAAGTTGAGTTTGGCTCGTTCCTTTGTGTTCCTAGCATGAATGTATAGATCACTGAAATCTTTTAGGTAGGCTTAAATTATTCCATAGCGGTTATTACGGTTGAGGGAATTAGTGAGTCTACTCCTAGATGTAGGTATCTTCAAATACCTAAATTAGCGAGGAGTGAGTATGCAAGGAATGATGCATGATGTTACGTTTACGCTTGCGCAAACGCTGTCAGTGTATTGGGAACGATGAAGTTCTTGGGTACAGGCTTATCTAGAACCTAGCTCTTAACCAAACCTAGATCTTCCACAAATTCGTGGAAATCGGATGTAAGCTGTGGAAGTGTTGCTTATTGCAAGGATTTATGTAGGTACCACTGGCAGATACACAGACACGATACCAAATTCGTTAATTTCGATTCTTTTAAGTGTCAAGATATGCTCCTTACGGACACTTCATACATTTGTATTATTTCTGGACAATCGTAATAAATTGCCTTTTTGTCCGCAGGTAAATCGCCGCCTGGGACGTCGGAAGCGGCAGATGACCCAGAGCTTCTGAGATGGATCCAGTCGGCGGAAAAAACTGCGACGCATCACAACCACGTGACGGCCCTTTTGGGCCTTTGGGCGGACCTGCTTCACCGCGACCTTTCCCTACCGATTCCTTCTCGTGAGTAGAAACTTAAGACCTGTTTACTTCTAATTGGATCAGTCAAATGTAAAATCATCATTTTGTAGTGTGGTGTAGGGGTAATGAACATATGCATTTCTTTGAAAGTTGAATTCGATCTTGAAGCACCAACAAAATGATAAATCATTCTTATTGACTTGCCCTGGTAGAGAGTGTGAGCCAGCCAGATGTCTCTTGCGCGTAGAGGATTGTTGAAGCCTGAAACGCTACGAATCATCAGCAAAGTTTATAAATTAGAAGTATTGTTGATTTTGAATGGGTCAAACAAGAAAGGTTTTATTACAACGATGAAACTGAAGACTACCTCGCGAAAGTGACAAACCAAAATGAAAACCTGGGAATCACAGATTGATATGTCATTAATCCACTGAACGGCAGATGATAGGTACGTAATTTGTATGCTGGATGACAGCACTACCGACAGTTTTTGGATTTTTACTACTTTTTGCAGTCTTGACAATGTTTTAAAAGGCCATTTTACTGAAATTTAGATGCATCTTTGCACAATATCTTAATGGTTTACTTCGTAGTTGATTATGTATCAGGAGTACCAACCCCCCCCCAGGCAATAAACCAACAAGACAAATTTCGAAATCCCTCCATCCTCATTTGATGAGTGAGTTGGCTAGTGACACAAGACTAAATTACAATATTTAGATCTGTGAGGAATGTGGTTTGGAGGGATTCACCAGACCAAGCAGAAACAATCAGGAGTAGATGCTCCAAAGTCACACAGTTACAGATCCACTATAGAGGTGTGTAAAGCCTGGTCAACTGAGGGAGTAGACTCCCTGCAGTTCACTCAGTCCAAGGACAAGGTCAGTGGGAGAAGTTCACTAGTTCACCCCGTGAATGAATGGGACCTGAAGTTCACTCCGAGGATGAATGCGACGTGCAGTTTACTCCGCAATTCACGCTCTGTGAATGAATGGGATTCTTGTTAGTGTACAGTCAGGGTTCGGTAGATGACAGACGTCTACGAACTCCTTACATGACTACCTCTGAGTAAAACAATGTAGGTACCAAAACGAGTTCAGGGCTTTCTTATTTGAATAGTTTTCGGCGATCAGTGTGTTTACAGATTGAATTCAACCTCAGCAAGAGATGTTTGCGACTTAACTTCACTTTATACAAAAAGTTCACCATTGAGTTGTTTGAATGTACGAATTTAACTCATCCCTACCTTCTAATCCACTAACGAATTTCGACCGTGCAGAAGGCGGAATTTCAGATGATGAAGATGAGAAAGCAAGTCAACGACCACGCTTATTTTTATGCTCAGTGCTAGAGGGCTTTCTGATAGTTTTCGCTATCAGTGTTTACAGATTTACACGATTCCAATCTTTCACAGATCTGTTTAAACCTTCCACTATTCTATTCCACCTTACTAATTCAACTTTTACAAATTCAATTAAGCTGTTTACGAATTTAACTCATCCCTACCTTTCAAGCGATCTCATGGTAAACAAATCTTTCCATTACCCTTCGGGTGGTAGAAGAAGTGAGAGAAACACTTTTAGCTTGGATAATGTAACTGTTGCCCTGTAGCTGGGTCAGGTAATACGAAGACTATGTCCATCACGTAGGTGGCACAGTCTTAAACAAGCCACACAGCAGATAAGCTATGTTCCTCTTGGCTGCTAAATAGTAGACTTCATCTTAGAGAATGCGTGTTCCTCATATTGCGGAGTGAAGAATGTTGTTGAAGCCTGAAAACTCAGCGAATCATCAGCAAAATTTATTATAGCATTCACAGATTTATATCTACCTTTTCCAATTCATTGCAATCTTCCATGAATTCAACTTTTTACCAATAATTAGTAAAATAATACTTAAAATTGGTGTGCAATCGAATTATTCTATTCAACCTGTTACGAAGTCTTTTAAGCTTCTTAAAAATTTAACTCGTCTCAACCTCTCAACTGATCTCATGAGGAGAAATATATCTCTTATTACCATTCTGGTGGTAAGGAAATAAAACAACGCTTTTAGCATTGTACGTGTAACAGTTAACATGCAGATGGGTCAGGTAAAACGAGGAACATGTCTATCGCTTAGTAAGACAAGGGATCCGTCAAAGAATGAGGTAACGGATAAACAGCTCATTCCAGAAGGGTTTACTATTCAGCCACTAACAGTTGAGCCAATTAAGCTGATTGAAAGACTAACCTAACTGATTCGCCTAACTTAGGCATTTTGCATTTCCTTTCGTTACGTTTGGAGGCCTACGTAAACTTTGCCTCAAAAGTACAGAGCTTCGTATAATATCAACAGCAACAGATGCCCTCCTTAGTGACAATATTTAAAACCCGTGGTGTATAGATAGGACAATGTATCCGTCGTATACATTGATGAATAATTCTTGCAGAAATACCATATTTATGTACCTATTACTTTACTATCATTCCGAACAAATCAGATAGCAAATACCGTGCTTCAGTATGGAAGAAAGCGCTTACCGCCGGTCGTTAAAATCTCTGGCTAGCTAATCACTGATTACAACTAAATAAATATCCCCATTCAAAATGACACTTTAAATTTAGCGAATTCTTAAAAACCCTGGGCAGTAACGTAAACATTTAATTCGTCCAATGCTATTCAGTTCTTTCCATCCATTTAATTTGAGTCATCCGTTGTAGGGCATTATTACTTGCACCTCTTGTCAATCAGAGGGATATACTGAAATGAAATTCAAACTACTGATTCAAACTGTTACAGGTTTGGCTGCTGAATCGAAATTTCCACCCTCAATTTATGATTTTTATCCCCTTACAACTTATTCCAGTTATTATTCATTGGGCAGGTAACTTATTCTAGAAATTTGAAGATATTCTGTCAAAAGCGTTAGCAGACAGCGCCATTTTTAATCTGGATACATGCCTTTTTGGTAACAAAATTGGATTCAACCCCTTTTGGGGTAAAACTCACTTTAGCAGTTCGTCGCTGTTCATTAAAAAATTTCCTGGTTTCTCCTACGAGTATGCCTCACAATTCTGGATTTTTGGAAGGAAACTAGCCGTTACAGTCATTCCACATTTTGAAATGCAGCCCATACCGATTTGATTTTTTCCTTTTTTGTATAGAATAAAATCTTTGTGTAGAAATTTTAAAATTTTGTGTAGAAAAATTACACAAACCGACACTGTAAAAATAACGAAACCGACTGTAAACAACCTTCGATCTTCGATCACATTACCCTGAAAAAACCAGGGTTGGCCCACTCACACCTGTTGATATTTCCCACAAGCAACATCAAAAAATGTCCCACAGCTAGGTAAAAATCATTCCAGCTACATTGGTAACACTGCTCAAACTTCAAAACGAACTTTGAACTAGGAAAACAACATGGAATCATTGCTCAGCTGACGGCCCGCCGAAATGGCTAACGCAGTACCCAAGAAAGATGACAACGCCATCTATCGACAAGGTTGAGCACCTACTTTTCCAGGTACCCTCAGCCAGTGCTTCCCTCAAACGGATACACTTCGAATGATATTTGAATTTTTGGTGGGAACTCCCATTTTGGATACACACCCTTTTGAGATGAAAACGATAAAGCGGGCTTACTAAGAATGAGGGATACGTTCCATTTTGGAGTACAACAATCGGGTTAGAACAACGAGAAGGATACATGCCTTTTTGGGGGGAAACTGATTTTTAGCTTCCATTTACAGTGTGATACAAACCGTTTTGTTTAGCAATCGATATTAGTACCCATGTGACTCAGGGTAAAGAACCTGAAAATGCAAAAAAAAAAAAAAAAAAAATCGGCCAAAAGTGGATAGATGCCGTTTTGGGAGAAACTCAATTATAATAAACATTTTATGTTGACAATTATAATAAACATTTTATGTTGAAACCTTATCAATTACACTATTGATGCAATTAATTAAGTTTGGCGGAACGCGTTGATTGTGGGAAGAGAGAGCAAGCGCGTTGATCATTGATTGTGCCTGATACCGCTAGATCGCATATGCGTCTATCTGGGGAATTATTCCCTATTCTGCCCCCTTCTCCTCAGATTAGACGTGCGAATCTTCGGTCGGCGACGCCATTCGGCGATCAACTTTGTCACCTCCAAGGTAACGCGCGTGCTCTCTTGCTTCCTTTCACTCGGATCCTCGAAATCACCGTCCGGTTAAAACCCCTGTTTTCCGCGACAATTATTGATGCCCTAGGATTCCTCTCTCATCCCCTTACCTTTCCTATCGTAATTCCCGTCACTTTATTAGCTGTGCGGCATCAGCTCCAGAGCAGGATCATCAAGGATCGGTCGGTAAGTCCCAATATCTGGGTTCTCCCAGCTTTCCTTGAATTACAGTCCACTAGGTATATCCATATTTCTGAGATCGATAAACCATTGGTCCCATCGCGCCGAGATAGGTACTGTTTCGTATCTTTTTGCTCGTAATTGCGCCCGGATTATAATTGGGGCTTCCCTTGCGTTCCGATCGTAATTTGTCTACCCTGTCGGCACTTTCGTCTCGTGGAACGATTGAAAGGTATTTAATTGTACGCCCATCCCTCCCTGAAGGGGTTGATCAGCCTTTATTGTTAGGTATTAGTAGAGCAAATCAGATTTGTCGCATAATTATATATAGATATTTCCCATTTGATTGTATAAATTTATGTAATTGCCTATCAGGCATTCACGTTCGTACGGGTTAGCTTACCCTAGGATATTGTACAACCTTACACTTTATTTAGCAGCTTACCGCTCACGATCTTACCTGAATAGGATTAGTAAAAGGATCATATCATCACGAACACCATGTCCATTAGTAATAAGGAACTTCGGTTTGTTGCTGGTCGTTTGAAGGAGGAATTTGCTCGCCTGCAATCCATCTACGATCTTTCTAAGAAAATTACGAACGATAATGCGTCTGCTTTCATGACGAAGGCTAAATCCGTTCCTACCATTCGCTCTACATTTCGCGAATTATTGGACACGGAGCAGAAATTGAAGATGGAACTAGATGAGAAATACGAACCTGATTTCTCTAGAATGGAAGCGTTCGATCAGTTAGCGGACATAGTATCAACGGTCCTGACTAATTTAGAAAATAAAATTGAAGCGGCTAAAACTTCCAAACCTATTGCTTCTACGAGTACAACCCCTACGGTTGTAAAATCAGAATGTAAAATCAAGTTACCTCGATTAGTCATTCCCACTTTTGATGGGAAATTTGAGAATTGGCCCGCGTTTTACCAAGCTTTTGAAAAATTGATTCATCAGAATACTGATCTTGATCCTCTTGAAAAGGTTAACTATTTAGTTTCTCATTTAGATAGCAATGCCAGATCAATTTGCGCTGGAATTTCGGCCACAGCCGAAAATTACGGTATATTATATAAAACCTTAGTGGATAGATACCAGGATACCAGGTCTTTAGCCACTCATTATATGGATAAGTTGTTAAATTTTAAGCCTTTAGTTAAGCAATCTGAAAAGGATCTTAACAATTTTTTGGTTAATTTTGTCGAGCCTTCTCTGGCGTTGCGTGAATTGAATTTAGAAAATTTTTTTGATTTTGTTGTTGTATATTTAGACGCTTTGTATAGGTGCCCGACCTTCAAGGAAATGACCCCATATAAGCGTTTTGAATTAGTAAAGAGGAATCGTCTTTGTTATAATTGTTTGCAGGGTCATTTCACTCAATCCTGTTCAAATTCGGGAAAATGCACGGCTTGTGGGAAAAATCATCATTCGATGTTACATTTCGTCAAGGGTGGGGGGATACCCCCCGGAGGAGTTAAAGTCAGCAACGACCCTTCACCGGCCAGTAGTGAGATCGCAATTGTTGACGCAAATTCGAATCCCCCTCGTACAGCATCCTATGTTTCCAACAACTCGAGAAGTAGTATGGTCTTGCTTTCGACCGCTCGTGTGGTGGTTTCAGACTCAAATGGGAAACCTCACGTTTTGCGTTGTTTGTTGGATTCAGGAAGCCAATCGAGTTTCGCCACTCGTGATATTGTACATAAACTTGGTTTACCTGTGAAACCAGCCGATTTGGTGGTTGACTGTTTGGGTAGAAATTCGACGAAATGCCGTGAAAGGGTTTCCCTTAAAATTTTCTCCCGAATTCGAACTGATGTCAGTTTTGATATAGACGCCTTCGTCTTGGATACAATCACTGACGAGTTGCCCACAGTCCCTGTTTCTTTAGATGGGTTAGCTCACTTGGAAGGTCTAGAGCTCGCCGACGAGAAATTTAATGAACCTGGACCCATCGATATTTTGCTTAGTGCCGCAATATGGCCTCATATTATTCGTTCTCAAAAGAGAATTGGGCCCCTTGGCACACCAACCGCATTGGATTCTTCTCTAGGATGGATCGTTATGGGTGATTATTTTGTCGAATGTGGAACCCATCGTTCTACAAATATGTTGGCTGTCACTGAGCCAATTGACTCGTTGTTAGAGAGGTTTTGGGCAATCGAGGAAATCCCTGGGTCAAAGGTCATGAACGAGGACGATGTTAATTGCGAGCAGGCTTTCTTAAGGAGTGTCAAACGCACTGGAGAAGGTAGATTTATAGTCTCATTGCCTTTCAAAAGACCTATCGAATTACTCGGAGACTCCTTCGAATCAGCAAAAAGAAAATTTCTGGCTCTAGAGCGTCGTTTCGCCCGTGATCCTGAACTCCACCGTCATTATGTTCAGGTTATGAATAGCCATATTGCTGATGGATATATTTCACCCATATCCAGGGAAAGTTTCACAACTGAAACGCAAGCCTATTTTGTCCCACATCACCCAGTGCTGAAGCCTGGTAGCACCTCGACACCTCTCCGAATAGTTTGGAACATGAGTGCACCTACAACATCAGGGTACTCTCTCAATGATTTGGTTTATGTTGGCCCAAAACTCCAGTCTGACTTGTTCAACATTTTGCTGAATTTCCGTCTATTTTCGGTGGCCATTTCCAGCGATGTTCGTCAGATGTTTCTTCGAGTGTTGGTTGCTCCTGAGCATAGAAAATTCCAAAGACTTCTTTGGAGACCTGACCCCCTTGGTTCGTTGACTGTGATGGAAATTAACACATTGGTGTTTGGCTTGTCCACCTCGCCTTATTTAGCGCAAAGATGTTTGCATCATTTGGCAGAGTTGGAGAAGGAACGATTTCCTCATGCTGCACAGGTTGTAAACCGAGATGTCTACATGGATGACATTGCAACCTCGGTGTCCACAGAAGCTGAAGCTAAGGCTCTGTATGGTGAATTGGTGAACCTCTTTCAAACAGGTTCCTTCACCCTAGCGAAATGGTGCACGAGCTCTCATCAATTATTGCAGCACATTCCACAGGCCCATCGCCTGAATGACTCAGTTTGTTTTGAGGATTTGGAATCATCACCCAAGATCCTGGGTCTTCGTTGGAATCCAGATAGAGATGCTTTTGGGTTTAGTTTGAGGCAGATTGAAGCAAAATGTACCAAGCGGCAGATTTTATCGGTGATTGCAAGAATATTTGACCCCTTGGGCTTACTGGCACCAGTCATAATCGTTGCAAAGATTTTGATAAAGAAACTTTGGCAGGCAGGTGTCGATTGGGATGATGCACCACCCATGGAAATTGTGGATGCGTGGAAAAACTTTGTGTCAGCTTTGCCTTCCTTGGAAGCTGTTTCTATCCCTCGCCATTCTGGGATCAGTCCCCATTCAAACTCCATTTTAATGGGTTTTTGTGATGCAAGTAAGGAGGCATATGGTGCTGTTGTGTATGTTAGGACACAGAAGTCAGATGGGGGTCCTATCACTGTTCGAATGATCTGTGCCAAATCAAAGGTTGCTCCTAAGCAAGCTACTACGATTCCTCGACTCGAATTATATGGAGCGCTCCTTCTGTCCAGACTCCTTCGAAGCGTCATTGATACCTTTAGTGATCGGTATACCTTTGACAAGGTTTATGCTTGCACTGACGCTACTGTCGTTCTTCAGTGGATTAGCTCTCCTGCCTCCCGGTGGAAAATGTTTGTGGGCAACAGAGTCCAGAAAATTCAGGAGCGACTGGATGCTTCTTATTGGCATCACGTAAGTGGTGATGATAATCCAGCTGATTGTCTGAGCCGAGGGTTGATGGGCAAGGCCTTTGTGGAACACAGTCTTTGGCACTCAGGGCCTTTCTGGCTTTTGGATGAGGAGAAAGATTGGCCACTCGTGCCTACATCCAGTATTATAAGTGCTCGTCCTCTCGAGGAGGCTAGAGTAGTTTCGTTGAAGATAACTGACCCAGTTGATTGGGTTCTTGAGCCCCTGCTCAATCGAGTCTCATCATTGAAAAAGCTGCATCGCATCTCTGCGTGGGTGCTTCGTTATGCAAGGAAATCCCCACTTAGAGTTGGGCCTTTAGAGGCATCAGAGATTGACCAAGCCGAGAGATTGTGGTTGCTCTACATTCAGAAGAAACACTTCTCCTCAATTATTGCAGAACTTGAGGCGCATCCTCGTCCTTCCAGGAGGCATAGTCGTAGAGATCCCCTAATTGGTCGATTGGATCTATTTATCGAGAATGGACTTCTCAGAGTGGGGGGTCGATTGCACAACTCATCTCTCCCTTATGAGCATCGACATCCAATACTCCTGCCTAAATCTGACCCATATGTTGTGATGCTGGTGGATCAATGGCACCAGGACAACCTCCATACTGGAGCCTTTTTGTTGTTTTCCCTTATAAAGACCAAATTCTGGATTATCTCTGGTAGAGAATTGGTGAGACGGAGAGTGCACAAGTGCAACACTTGTTTTCATGCTGAACCCAAACACACTAATCCAAAGATGGCCTCCCTACCCTCAGTACGACTTCAGCAGGCTAAAGCCTTTACCAATTGTGGGGTTGATTATGCTGGACCATTCCAGATTACTATTGCACGTCGAAGAGGAGGAAGGATTCAGAAGGCCTATTTGTGCCTGTTTGTGTGCCTGACTACCAAGGCTCTACATCTAGAGCTGGCATCCGACCTCTCAACACCCTGCTTCCTGTCAGCTTTTAAGAGGTTCTTGTCTCGTCGAGGGCCATGCTCGGTAATTTGTTCAGATCAGGGCACAAATTTTGTTGGTGCTCGTTCAACGCTGTATGAACTCCACACCTTCATGGGTAGTAGAGAGTACACAAATGCCATAGGGAACGAATTGTCTAATCGCCGCATTGAATGGCGACTTAATCCACCGGCAGCTCCTCATTTCGGGGGAATCTGGGAGTCTCAGGTGAAATGCGTCAAGACGCATCTTGCAAGAGTAGTGGGCAACCAAATTCTCACCTTTGAGGAAATGACAACACTCCTCTGTCAAATTGAGGCTTTACTGAACAGCCGACCTTTATGTGTGATGGGTGAAGACCCATTAGCCCCATCAGCCCTTACTCCAGCTCATTTCCTTACTCTGGGTTCGACTCTCAACTATCTGCCTGCCCAGGATGTCAGCCATGTGCCACTCAACCGACTTGACCATTTCCAACGCATTGACTGGATTGTCCAACATTATTGGAAAAGATGGAGCCAGGAATACATACATACTCTGCAGCAACGAGCAAAGTGGGTGGATGCTGAACCAGCTGTTGAGGTTGGAAATGTTGTGCTGCTCCTGAATGAAAAAACATCACCGTTGGAATGGCCTCTGGCCATTATTGAAGAAGTTTATCCAGCTGCAGATGGTCAGGTTCGGGTAGCAAAAGTGCGCACTAAAAATGGAGTTCTTGTGCGGCCAGTGGTGAAGCTTTGTGTGCTTCCCACCCAATAAAATATATCATTTTTTAGTTCATGTAATTCATATTGTAAATACTCGTAGCTAGCATAAATCTATTGTTTGTTATTTAGGTGGGTTCTAATTTGTTGTATAATTTGTAATTTTGTTGCTTTCATAAGCTGTTGTTTGTATAAATTTTGTGGTCTTTCATTTAATTGGCCTATTTGGTATCCTGGATTCTGAAAGGCTGTTCAGCCCTTTCAGGGGTGGGGGATGGTTTGGCGGAACGCGTTGATTGTGGGAAGAGAGAGCAAGCGCGTTGATCATTGATTGTGCCTGATACCGCTAGATCGCATATGAGTCTATCTGGGGAATTATTCCCTATTCTGCCCCCTTCTCCTCAGATTAGACGTGCGAATCTTCGGTCGGCGACGCCATTCGGCGATCAACTTTGTCACCTCCAAGGTAACGCGATCACTGTACACCTTGCTGTACAAAGAACACAACAGGCTTGTCGACGATTTGGCAAGACTCAATCCAAGCTGGTCAGCGGAAAAATTGTACGAAGAAGCCAGAAAAATAGTGACGGCAGAACTACAGCACATCACTTACAACGAATTCCTTCCAATCGTACTGCCACATGTGAGTACCTAATGATTAGCTTGCACGAGCAGGAATTGTCTCCTCAATTCAATTAGGATTGTACTATCTGGGATATATTGCTCCGTGCTTTTGGTTTCCTTACTTGATTAAGTGTGTACCTACTCCAATAAGAGTTTTATCTGAATAATTCCCTTTGGGGTGCGGCCCTCATTCTGTTTCTTAATTTCGTCCAAAAAGGTGATGCTAGTTTCTAACCCTTCACACCAAATCACAACCGCTGAGCAGCTCACCGGTAACAATCAAGAATCTGATACTTTTCTAGTGTGAAAATGATGGATAAGTTACTAAAACGATGACATGGGGTGTATGGTTGGGTGTGTCCATTCACTTAATGTTGGCGATACCCTCCACATCAGGCAGTTCTTACAATGCATGCCGCATCATTGTCTGGAGGTAATGAAATCTCTACAGAATATGAATAGAAGTAAAGTGGTTGAGCCATCAATGAGTCCATGTGCAAGCCCAAAGTCTTGGTCTCTTAGAAAGATGTTACCACATGATTCCAAGTGGATTGCTAGAAGCTGAACAGTGGGACTAAAAAGGACTCCAATCTTTTTCCAAAGACCAATGAACTTATAGGCAACCTTGCAGGGAGCCGGTGGTCCTCCACCCTGGATCTGCAATGTGGGTAATGGAAGAGACATGGTAAGGAGTTAGGAAAATAATACCTTCTGCACATCTAAACCTTGGGGAATTCCGGGTTATGCCCTTTGTGATGGATATGGTTAGTTGGCCCCTTCCCGATTTTAGAATCTGTCGCCTTGGGAGATGAATCGGACGCCTGCAAGCGTCTGGGTCTTCCTCTGAGCGTGGTGGAGCATAATAATGCATCCACCTCCTCGGAAGGGGCAACTATACCATTCCATCACCCTCACATGGTAGCAGAGCGTGGTTACGTCCATTGGCCTTTTATTGTTGATTGTCCTGTTTATCCTGCTGCCCCTATTCACTCGCAATTTCCCTCCTGTGGCTGTATGCCCTTTAATATGACCAATTTTAATGTTGTCATTCAATCTGTCGCCTTGGGAGATGAATCGGACGCCTGCAAGCGTCTAGGTAATCCTCTGAGTGTGGCGGAGCATAATTAATGCATCCACCTCCTCGGAAGGGGCAACTACACCATTCCATCACCCTCACACCTTTTAGTCTAATCAATACAGCTGCAACATAGTAATGATTGGCCTTCTGCATGGGCAGAGTCAAGGTTTACTTTGCTGAATCGATTGGGCAAGTGAATCCGATAGACCTGATCTCATAGTCTTTTCACAACCTTTGCAAGTACCAACCCTAGGACTTCAGTTTAGGTCAGGAC
>JAVIWC010000022.1:0-155262 GCA_031894815.1 Creontiades dilutus | reverse complement strand
CTTCAAGATAGTAGTTATTTGGATTGAGAACAAAAATTCAATAATAGCTTCATATTATGTCTTATCTTCGAAGTAGGGACAAGAACTGCAGTTCAGGGGCAGTTTTAATTAGAGAGAGAAGTGCACGAGTTAATTCCAGTCCCTCAAGTGGACTGAAGCTCTAATCAATACTAACTTCTACGAGAGGAGCTAAGTTACAAACCATTTTTAACGTAGTCTCGGCGAAACGGCGATAAAAGCTGTCATCTGTGTGGTATATAGAGAGGATTCTAGGGAGCCAATACCCGCCTATCATTGCTACAAGAGAAAATCCTCATTGATGCAGGATGTGGAGGGATTTCGGGGATGTTATTAAAGGGAATGTCGCCGTCCCCGAAGCCCATATGGGAGGTATAGTCTGAAGGGGTTTTTAGAGGTAATACAGAGAAGGTTTCCTTCCTCGTCTTCCACGTTTAAGGGATACCGCACCGCCCCGCAGGGCCTGCCGCTGCATCACTATTACATGGAGGCCACTTAGAAGGTTTAACCTAGTTCTATAACCCTTTCTCCTTTTTCCAGAAGAGGAATCATCGTGGACTTTTACCTTTCCCTTAGGGAGGTACCCTGCCCTATGGAACTTTGGCGTCTCAGTTGCTTTAAAAATCCAGTATTAGTATGCGGATGTGATACGGAAAGTTCATTTAGTTCTTTCGAAACAGCAAAAGCTGTTAGGTTAAGTAACTATCTAATATTTGACAAAATAATAAGAGGACACCAGAACTATATCAGGGCATCTTGACAAATAAATTAAGAGTTTGGGAATGTAAAAATTCTGTGTAAAGAAAACAACACATGTAAGAAGAAAATGAAAGAAAATATAAAAATAGTCAAAGCTGGGAAAAATAATGTGAATTTTAAGACTGATTTGTATAGCCTTAGTGAAAGTTTCTACCCAATATTTAATAATAATTAAGCGTAATATGTGAACAGTCAACCGATAGCAGAAGAGTGAATGTAGAAACACACCTGTGACTGGCACCAACACAGGTAGGGGTAGAGTTGAGTAACAACATCTATGATAATCTATGATCCCCCTCTTTTCCTTTAAGTTCTCTTGTACATCTTTTTACGTTGAAAAGGTTTTTGCGATGGGACCCCCCGATGAAAAGCGACAGGAAAAACGCAGCAAATTCTTTCACTGGGGTTTATCATTCAATGATTCATGATTTGAATTTCTACTAAGCTTTGGAGTGTGCGTGTTGCACAGGTGAAAGAGCGATTATTGAATTTCAGGAGATATGCTTAGAGCACTTAAATCGGTTCTCAACCAAAATACCTATTTGGGTTGATCAGTTGATCATATTTGTGTGCCTCCTGAAATTCAATAATCGCTCCATCACCTGTGAAACAGGCACACACCAAAGTAGTAAACATTCAAATCATGAATCATTGAATAATAAACCCCAGTGATTTATAATGATTTTCACTTATAACCGATCGTTGCTAAGTGCATTTTTCATCGCACAAAAATTGTTCACCACTTTTTGGAAAGCTGTGAATTTATTTGACACCAGACCACATCCCACGCTGCCAATTTCCCTCTCCTTACATCCCGGAGAACCATTGGTTACGAGTTCGTTTTGTTGACAAAACTTCTTATTGCAGTGATGTTCTGGCTTAGTTGCCTACGATTTTCAGTTACAACCGATCGTTACTAACTTACCAACTTTTTAATTTTGGAGACATCATTACTACCAGACAAATGTTAAAATTATTTTTCTGATTGAGAATTTCGAACACTGCCATGCTCGTAAATGTATTATCGTCAGCCCAACTTAAAGGAGGTAACACGATGAGGAACTTTCAGCCTTATTGCGTTACATCCTATTTTGCCGGAATAATAATTTATGGAAAAAATGACAGTTACAGTTGACAATACATGATGACTGTAGAAGCATTAAAAATGTATAGATATTCATCATGGGCACCCTGGTGTATATGGTTTCGGAGCGGCCATTCTGGAGCCAGTCAACCGTCCAAAAGTATCAAATTCAAAAGATAATTGGTTTTTAATTTAAAAAAAAAAAAGATAATTTTATCCTCCTAGTAGACACAGAATTGACTGGAATATGTTCGGAACCATTAAAAAGTTACCCTTGGCAAAATAATCGCTATTTCTAACCTGAGAGTGACCCTCAAACCTCGCAACGAAACAAACTAGCTTTTCTAAAAATGACAAATCCACGAGTTTTAGTTGTTAGCATCTCAATTTTTCATTTCTTGATTTTAATTTCTAAATTTATACTCAAATGGGTTAGCGAAATGGAGTTTTTCCTGGCTGCAATATAACCTTGTATCCTGTTCACCTCGCTTTGGATAACTTCTCCTTAGGATGAACTGAATCGCTTATCCCTTCTAACAGGGAGGAAGGGCTGTCAGTCGCACAGTTATTCAGCAAATGTCCCGACATTCCAACCTCCCGCCTGCTCCTCCCGTAGGAGGACTATCTGCCATTAAAATTGGATCAATAAGAATTCCTTCCGTTCCTCCGTTCTATCGACGGCTCCCGGAGTTTCTGGCGTCTCTCGACGGGGCGTGAAACAAATTAAATCTGCTGGTGACGTCATTTGGAAAGGACACATCCAGTTTTTGGTTAGGTAATGCTGACCACCAATAGGAAATTCAAAGCACGTAATATCAATCACATATGGCGTTTTGGTTTATTTTTCAATAATAAACCATTCTAATCGCTCTGGAAAAAAAATTCTAACCCTCCTGAAAATTTCATGTACTAGATAGGTATCTGTAACTATATACCTAATTAAACAAATAACAAAATTAACTTGTCGGAATAAGTTGATCAATAAAATAGGTGCCTAAGAACTAGCTAATTCACACAAGCCTAAATCTCGCGACAAACTTTTATGATTTTATGAATTTTATATACATATAGGATATAAGTTGACAGTTACAATTTGTGAGTAAAATTTATTTCATTCATTTTAGGGCATTTAAATAAAAGCTTTCTTAAAATGTTTTTTTGTTTAATTTTTCTACATTCATTTTGGTTTATTGTTCAATAATAAACCATTGTAATCGCTCTGGAAAAAAAAATTCTAACCCCCCCTGAAAATTTCATGGTTTCCGTTTCAAAGGGTGTAGAATCCAAATCCGCAATAACAATTTTTCCGTCCGTACGCCGTACACACGATTTCTCCCAAACGGCTGGAGCAAAAGATCTGAAATTTTCAGGAAAAATCCATCTTGGTCCGACGACGCCCGATTCTTGAGCCAGCTCTCTCACTCAATTTAAAGTGCCCTTTAAGGGCTGTCAAAGTTTTGTAAAATCCCTAAAAACCTCAAAACAAGTCGAAGCGGCCTAAATGTGTACTCTTTTTGAAGAACATACCATGAGGAATCGAATGAGCCCCTCCCCAGGTCTGTAGCTCAAACCATTCCCAGTGTATGTCCCGATTTATGGTGCCAACATTTGCATCCACATTCACTACATCACTAGGTTACTGCGATCATACAAAAACAACAGCGTTTTTTCTTTTTTTTTTTTTTTTTTTTAGGAGGCACACAAATATGATTAACTGATCAATCCAAATAGGTATTTTGGTTGAGAACCGATTTAAGTGCTCTATGCAAATCTCCTGAAATTCAATAATCGCTCCATCACCTGTGAAACACGCACACTCCACAGCTTAGTAGAAATTCAAATCATGAATCATTGAATAATAAATCCCAGTGAAAGAATTTGAAGCGTTTTTCAATTTGAACGTGAACAATCAGACAGTTGCAATATTTTGGTTACCATACAATTAACATAAACCTGAGGTTTTTTCAGTTTATCAACCAATCACCCCCATTGGAAGTTTTGCAGATCATTCTTCAGGATTCGTGCTCTCTTCACTATGAGTGATTGGATTAGCCGTTCTTTGCGATAAGCAACTTTTCTAATGATATTTTTCCAAAGAAAAGAGTGTATAACATTAAAACACATTAGTTAAACATATTATGTGATCTTCGCACATGGGTCAAATCTTAGCTCTTTCAGACTCAGTAAACTACTCAACAAGAAAGCCACAGGAAGCACCGACTGCAGCTAATGAATGGATTAAAAAGTGGTGGCTAATTCCTAATGAAGTCAAATCCACTCATGTGAGTGTGCTGCCAAAACCTACATCAAAACGATCCAAACCTTCCAAAATAAAGTACTACGTAGGATGTGAGAAATGACGAACTTCATAGAGACCTTCAGATGGAGACTGCCTACGAAATAATTGAAAAATATGCCACCAGCTACGAGGGAAGGCTGCTCGAGCGTACGAACCACAAGGCTCTCCAGATGCTGGATAACTCGCAGCAGGTTCGGCATTTGAAGAGGAGCATATGAAGAAAAAGTAAAACCTCACTATCAAGTTTAGAAAAATGTATTGGCTGATGGGCGATATTAGTCATTTAGCATGCACGACAGAGTGCTGCTGCACAAGACAGTGCTGATGCCTGTAAAGACCTATTGAATTCAACAATGGTAATGTACTGCCAAAACATGAATCAAAATTATCCAAGCCTTCCAGAATACAGCACTTATGGCAATCTTTAATGCTCCATGGTACATGAGAAATGACGAAATTTATACAAACCTTCAGATGTCAACTGTTAATGAGATAATTGGAAAATATGCCACCAGTGACGAGCAAAGGCTGCTCAAGCATACGAACCCAGAAGCTCTCCAAATCCTGGATAACTCACAGCAAATTCGGCATTTGAAGAGGAGAATGAGAAGAAAAAATGAATAACCCAATATCAAGTTCAGAAAAAAGTATTGGCTGATGGGTCGTTACTCAGGATTTAGCGTCTACAACAAAGTGCTGCTGTTCAAGACCGTGCTGATGAATGTATGGATCTATGGAATTCAACTATTGTGGTGTACTGCCAAAACCTACATCAAAACGATCCAAATCTTCCAGAATAAAGTACTTTGGGTAATCGTTGATGCTCTGTGGGATGTGAGAAATTATGAACTTCATAGAGACCTTCAGATGGTAACTGTCTATGAAATAATTAAAAAATAAGCCACCAGCTACGAGCAAAGGCTGCTCAAGCATACGAACCCAGAGGCTCTCCAGATGCTGGATAACTTGCAGCAAGTTCGACATATGAGGAGGAGCATGTGAAGAAAAATCTCACTATCAAATTCAGAAAAATGTTTCGGCTGATAAGCGATATTTGTAATTTAGCATCCACAACAAAGTGCTGCTGCACAAGACAGTGCTGATGCCTGTATGGATCTGTAGAATTCAGCTTTGGGGGTTTACTGAAAAAACAAACAGCAAAATCATCCAAGCCTCCTAAAATAAAGCATTTTGGGCAACCGTTAATGTTCCATTGTAGAGAAATTACGAACCTCACACGTACCTTCAAATGGAGACTGTCAATGAGATATTTAGAAGATATGTCACCAACTACGAGCGAATGCTGCTCAAGCATAAGTGTCCAGAGACTCTCAAGATGCTGGATAACTTGCAGCAAATTCGGTATTTGAAGAGGAACAAGCCATTGGGTGCAAATCAGCAGCTTCCGACTTGAACTGCAAGATGTGTTGAGGTGTGTCACTGGACCAAAACTATATTTATAACTATTTACTATATAACTAAAACAACAATGTATATTTGTAATGATGTAAATATAACGCTTGGAAAGAAGAACCATTTTGGGTTTTTCATTTTTGACATTTCCATTTTACCAATCTAATGGTTTATTATTCAATAATAAACCATTGTAATCGCTCTTGAAAAAAACAAATTCTTAACCCTCCCTAAAAATTTCATGGTTTACGTTTCAAAGGGTGTAGAATCCAAATCTGCGATAAAAATGTTTCCGTCCGTACGCCGCACGCACGATTTCTCCCAAACGGCTCGAGCAAAAAATCTGAAATTTTCAGGAAAAATCAATATTGGTCCGACAACGCCCCAATTCTTTAGCCAGCACTCTCACTTAATTTAAAGTGCCCGTTAAGGGTTGTTAAAGTTCTGTAAAATCCGTAAAAACCTCCAAAAAAACCAAGGCGGGCTAAATGTAGACTTTTTTGAAGAACTTTCCATGAGGAATCGAATGAGCCCCTCCCCAGGTCCGTAGCTCAAACCATTCCCGATGTATGGCCCGATTTATGGTGCCAACATTTGCATCCACATTCACTACATCACTAGGTTACTGCGACCAAAACAAACAAGAGTTGGATACTGGATGTGGATACTGGAGTGAAATCCTAAAAGGGTTTGTAGCCGATACACGCGTTGAAGCATTCTGATATGCATGCTCCTTCTTACGAAATTTAAAATTTTCAAATAGAATATTTTTCCATTGTAATCGCTCTTGAAAAAAACACTGCAAATTCTTTCACTGGGGTTTATTATTCAATGATTCATGATTTGAATTTCTACTAAGCTTTGGAGTGTGCGTGTTTCACAGGTGATAGAGCGATTATTGAATTTCAGGAGGCACACAAATATGATCAACTGATCAATCCAAATAGGTATTTTCGTTGAGAACCGATTTAACTGCTCTATGCATATCTCCCGAAATTCAATAATCGCTCTATCACCTGTGAAACAGGCACACTCCAAAGCTTAGTAGAAATTCCAATTATGAATGCAAGCGTAATGAATGAAATTGAATAATAAACCCCAGTGAATGAATTTGCAGCGTTTTTGAAGAGAATTATGAATTAATTGAATTGAAGACAGATGTTGGAAAAATAATCATTAAAAGAGTTTCTTAGAGGAGCATTATGTTGGACTTTGATCTTAGAATCAGATTATGAAGTAGGGCGAAGCTATTTTGGTGCCCCTGGTATGATGGGGGGTACGTGAACAAATTGCGTAACTGGCTGGTGAATGAAGAAATTGAATTAAGCTTCCACTGATACGAGGCGTTGAATAAGCCACCTGCCTAACAAATCCGCGCTTGTGAGTGGCTCATTAAAATGGATCAATATCACGGTGGCAGTGGCACCAGCCCCTTCCCAAACGAGATTGAGAGAGGTCGCCGCCTGGAGGGAATAGCTCGGCCCACAAAGAAGGTAAATGTGGGGGTGCAACGTGCGTGAGACGACATGGAAAAGTGATACTGACAGAAAGGTGAAGGGGAAGGGGGCTGGTTGTCCCTAGTTACCTCTACGGATCGCCGCTCTCCAACAAACGGCGGAAACCGGAAGTTTTGCCCTCTCCGTCACTCCACCACCTCCGACAGCCCCACTCAGGGCTATCTGTTTACGACTTTTCCCATGGAGAAGTTATCTAGCTTTGGTTGGTATCTCTTCAACATGGGGAAACAGTCGCTTTCCCTTCACTACGCTCTAGTTTCCCGAACCTGTGCACTATTTCATAGTACCTACCTACCTTACTACCTAAGCACCAATGATAACTTCATGATGCGCAAAGTTTCTAATAAAACCTAAATACAATAACAATTTTTGGCAATATTACAGTTTTGAGTAGAATAAACAAAAAAACCGTAGCTTGAATTTTTCAAAAACTTCCCAGGGGAGGCCTCCCAGACTCTGGCACCCTAAAAAATTTTTGACCTAAATCCGCCCATGCCTAAAGGTTTGTTTTGACCAGTTTGTTTTGAACAGAACCAGTTCAGAACCGAATACGCCCCTTTTTGGCTGTTTTGACACGCCAGAACTAGTTCTGAAAAATCTCGAACCTCTTGGCTCGCTGTTCGGACAAGGAGTCCAGAACCACTTAGAACTAGTTCAAGTGGTTCGAAGATTTCTGCCAGAACTTTTAGTCCGAGACATACGCAGTAGATTTATCGCGTCATCAGCGGTTATAATCTAATCCTGCCCAAATACGGCCTACCTACACCATTGAGGTTGTCAAAACAAACTTAGTTTCAAGTATAAATTCCGAGGTTTACAACAATGTCTAGTTCGTCATTAAGTTCGAGTGATGTTTCGATTTTTGTAGGAATATTATTATGTGTTATTGTTGCTGTTGCCTCTTTTTTTGGTCTCGATGTCTGACGGAACCATGCGGGAACGGGACGTTCAGGTTTTTGGTTCCAAACTAGTTCGGAAAGCGTTCGGACAAGTAGAACGAATACAGAAAGTTCTCGGTGGTTCTATCCCTACCCCTGCAGGTTCTGGTTCTATCCCGAACTGGTTCGGAACGTCTTGTCAAAACAAACCTTAAGCATCAATGATAACTTCATGATGCGCAATGTTTCTAATAAAACGTGAATACAATAAAAATTCTTAGGCATATTACAGTTTCGAGTAGAAAATATATTGTAGAAGATTGATGAAATTGAAAATAAAATAAGTTTAAAGTTTGTTTTTACTGAGCCAGGAGTTTCACCTTACATTTTTAGTTAAAATCGCCAATCAATTGAATTTCTCTAAAGTACCGTACAATTGGGAGTAAAACCTGTAATTGTGTAAAGGTGTAGAACGAATACCATCAAAATTCTGCGATAATAGTGGCCTGCGCATGGGGAAATGAGATATATTTGAAACACCCGTAGCTTCTCTAAAATCGTCCGAATGATTCGAAAGTGTTCAAGAATATTGTTGTAAAAAATATTAGTGCATTTCAGAAAAATCAGAAGTCCAATCCTTCCGGCGCAAACTGTTCCAAATTTCCCATAACTAAAGGTCAAATTAGGAGTAGAAACCAAAACGCCCTCAAAATCGTTCAAATTATTCAAAATTTGGCAAAAATACAAAATTCACAATAACAATAACAACCCTAGTTGGAATCTCATCAACATGGACAAACAATCGCTGTCCCTTCACTACGCCCAAAACCTCGTTTCAATGTTACAATGTTACATTGTACGCTAAAACCAAACTACAATAACCAAAATAAGCACTATAAAAACAAGGAAACCTCCCTAATAAAAGTGATTGAAAAATAGATATCACTGAATATGTCTGACAAGCATTTGAGATGGTTGAAATGAACGCCTCCAGTTTTTCACGATCCATTGGAATCCAACTTCGATTGGAAAACATCAAAATTGGCTACTTCAATTGGTGGTCCAAATTTATCCGTTAAAAACAATTATTTTAAAACTTTGAAAACTTGATGTGGGTATGTAATGATTTTAAGTTGATTTTGAGCAATCCTCCTTACGTTAGCAATTTTCTGCGTTTTTCAAGCCCTTAATTCTGTTCGTTTTCTGGAATTCTACTTCCACTTTAATTGTAGCCACAAAAAATGGTAGGTAAAAAAGCATTTAGAATTTTTTAAATCCCATTCTTGAACCATTTCAGCACGACATTTTTATTCTATTACGTCTCAATCTCTTGGACGTATAGGATTGATGGATGATGAAATTTATTACTTTTAA
Organism: Creontiades dilutus; assembly: GCA_031894815.1. Lineage (NCBI taxonomy): Eukaryota > Metazoa > Arthropoda > Insecta > Hemiptera > Miridae > Creontiades > Creontiades dilutus. Next base: position 145,920 of record JAVIWC010000022.1, on the reverse strand, counting down.
AAGCAGGTTACTTCAACTTGTCTAGCGAATTTTGTAAATTAGTCAAAATTGAGTAGAAAATATTAAATACATCAAGTTTGCTTGACCACTGAACGTAAAGAATCATGTTTAATGTGAGGAGGAAGGGGGGGGGGGGGGGGGTAATATTTTTGTGTGCGATAATAAAAAGTTTACAAAACTCAGTTTCACAGCACCCCTATTACGACTTGTTCCAAAGTTTGATCAATTTTTGATTATTTTTCTGTTTAGGGTTCATAATAACGATTATTTACATATTCTACGAGTATGCACCACGACAAATACTACTATTTTCAATAACGAACCTGGAAAACAGACCATGTGTAATAAATAGATCAGTTACGGGGAATTTGGAACGGGTTGAGCAGGAAGGATTAGAACTCTGATTTTTCTGAAATTCACTAATATTTTCCACAATGATATTCTTGAGCATTTTCGAATGAAATTTCGAATCATTCGGAGGATTTTTAGACAATTAATAGGTGTTTTAAGTATGGGTCATTTCAAAATTTCGGTCTTAATTAAATGTCTTCGGTCAATTCTCTTGTTCTTAATTAATTACTATGGTTCTTTCGGCATATCACCCAAGTGAGCACACATAATCTTGAACCGTTCTGCTAATACGCTATTTTGAAGACAAAAAAAGTTTTGTACGGAGTGAGGTATAGGTAGACTACTATTTTCTCCCCTCTTGAGCCTCCAACCTTCATGGGAATAGCCACTAGCACAATTTAGCTTAATTTTAGCTACAGTAAATACTAAGGTTTCCTTGCAAAATCTCACTTGCTACTAGCAGATCTCACTCCCTACAATTTAAGGGGCTATTGGCTGGATATTGTTGGGAGTGATGGAATAGGGGGTGAGGTTACAGCCTTTCACCGCCTTTACAGGCCACAAATCAATTGAAACTGGTTGTACCAAAATGTTGTCAACGTACTTCCAACAATTACACTAATTGTCAACAAGTGCGATCAAGTTTCACTTGCCACAGTCAGAATGTTATTGGAGTAGGGAGTGGGAGTCGAAAAACCCACACTGCTGGCTCCAGGGATGGTTTTCCCGGTAGAACTGACTGGGAAGGTCTAGGCAAAATCCAACTACCAGTGATGGGACCATCTTGAATAAGGGATGTCAACAATATTAGCAATAGTAGCAGCTTCATAAACACCCTTTCCTGCCAGTTGGGGGCTACTTTTCAAAACATTGTAGGGAGTTTAGGAAAACCCTGTGACACTGAAAAACGTCTGCCAAGTGGGTGTGGTACATAGCTTCCTCGTATCCATAACATGACTGTATAGATAATTGAAAATTATTATTGACTAAAGAACTTCGTTCAATTAGTGGAAGAAAATAATGAATTAGGGTAAATTTATTGTTATGCAGGAGCATAACTTGAGAAAATAAAGGTAGGCATGTTCAACTATTGAACAAACTATAAAATATACCTAAGAAGTCCGAACAATCCCTGAAAATTTCATCGAAATCGGCCAAGAACTCCTGGAGTTGTGCTTGTGGCAAGGATCTCACGTTTTAGCATGCGCAGAGGCTACTATTGATCCGGGGGTCATGAAACCTATAGGGGACCATCTACACCCCAACCCGCACAATCCCTGAAAATTTCATCAAAATCGGACTATAACTTCGTGTAGTTTTGCCCGTAACAAGGATTTGCTGACAGACAGACAGACACGGAACCAAAATTGTTCAGAAAGGTCCAAAACGCAAAATGCGAGTGGAATTTTTGATTTTGGAGACAAAAAAATTTTCACATTCCGAAAATGAAAACAATGCTTCCGCTACCTTAGTAGATTCGGAAGCAATAATGGGTTGGTAAGGCGACCTGCTTTGATCCAACTTTTTTTTCTGAAGCGGCTATCCATTGCAGATGGTATATTCTTTCACAGTGTAAGTGGATGTAGAGGCCCCAATAAATATTTTGCTGATTAGTGATGATGGAAGTTGTATACCACTGGTTAGTGACAGCAGTAAGGAGTGAGAAATCAGCACTTGGATATTTTCTCCTGGGTCCTCTAGTCACAACTTTTACATATTCATCCATGAAAAATGTACATCCGTATTCGTCGATACAGTTAACCAATCAAATAAATACAGGTGTTGTTGAATAAGACCTTGGAGCGCTTCAGCCAAAGTTGAGGTTTCGCGGGTAGCCAACATCACAAAATATGCTGCTTTGCCACTACTTAGGAAAATGAAGTCACTTTGATAACTATGATATGAAGTCAGTCAAGTTAACAAGGGTGTCAGAGACTCCAGATTCTGTTAACTAAAAACGTGAAAATTTTGTTTGGAGGGGAAGTGAAGAAAATTTAGAGCGGGGAATCGCGGGGAGCAGAGAGAGGGGGAACCAATCAGGGACGGAGTTACAACTCCCCCGGGAAACCCCAGGGTGCTAGGGGGAAGACTACGAGTGACTGACCGTTTACCAGAAAAAAGGGTGGCTTGAGAAAAACCAACGACACAAAGCAGCTTGGGGAATTTGGAATCCATTGAAGGCTTTAAATATTTTCACATAGGAACGGGATTAACGGACAATGAGGTACCAACACCGGCGAGTATGGTCACCGTTACCTGCGGGCCTTGAATACGAGTCAAGTGTGGTTTTCAAGAGGTAATGACCCAAACACCGAAAAACTCTTCATGATCCAAAACTATTTCAGATACATCTGATTCGGTTGGTAGTTGCATTTGAAGACGAAATGTTCGGGCCTGCGTGAAATGGAAGTTCCCGAAGCTCAGACAGCGGCAACTAACATCGCTTCAGTTAATCCTTCCGAGTTGGCCCTCTCAGGGCTCCAACTGTTAGTTTCCCCGAGTGATATCCGCCACCGCTCTAAAACTTGTTACGGAGCTCGAGTGCTGAACACACACCATTAGAAGCGACGTTAGGAAATGGAACAGCTCGTCGGAGATTGTGCTCAAATCGTGGAAAACCACGGAGCTCTTAACATGTTTGAATTACCTACCTATCCGACCTTCTATTTGTACGAATATGTGTAATTCCAAAATCATCTGTCAAGTTGGGTGTGGAGCATAACTTCCTCTTATAGATACAACGAATGAGTAGTTCATTATAATGTAAATCTTCAAAAATTCGAAATCTTGAAAGATGAAAGATGGCTCATAAGGTTATACGAACTAACGTCACTCGCGACGAAGCTGTGGAAACCCGATTCAATAAAAACGGAGTAAGATAGAACGCTATGGTTAACTATTCAATAAAAAACCATTGTAATCGCTCTGGAAAAAAAATGTTAACCCCCCCCCACTGAAAATTTCATGGTTTACGTTTCAAAGGGTGTAGAATCCAAATCTGCAATAAAACATTTTCCGCCGTACGCACGTTTTCTCCCAAACGGCTGGAGCAAAAAATCTGAAATGTTCAGGAAAAATCAATATTGGTCCGACAACGCCCCAATTATTCAGCCAGCTCTCTCACTTAATTTATAGTGCCCTTTAAGGGTTGTCAAAGTTTTGTAAAATCCCTAAAAACCTCCAAAAAAAAACGAAGGCGGGCTAAATTTAGACTTTTTTTGAAGAACTTTCCATGAGGAATCGAATGAGCCCCTCCCTTGGTCCGTAGCTCAAACCATTCCCGATGTATGGCCCGATTTATGGTGCCAACATTTGCATCCACATTCACTACATCACTAGGTTACTGCGATCAAAACAAACAACAGGGTTTTTTTTTGGTTTTGATCGTAGTAACCTAGTGATGTAGTGAATGTGGATTTTAGTGAACTCCTAAAAGGGTTTAAAGCCGATACACGGGTTGAAGCATTCTGATATGCATGAAACGCTGCAAATTCGTTCACTGGGGTTTATTATTCAATTGGCTTGCATTCATAATTTTTAATTTCTACTAAGCTTTGGAATCTGCGTGTGTCACAGGCGATAGAGCGATTATTGAATTTCAGGAGATATGCATAGAGCACGTAAATCGGTTCTCAACCAAAATACCTATTTGGATTGATCAGTTGATCATATTTGAGTGCCTCCTGAAATTCAATAATCGCTCTATCACCTGTGAAACACGCACACTAGAAAGCTTAGTAGAAATTCAAATTATGAATGCAAGCCAAATGGATGAAATTTGAATAATAAACCCCAGTGAAAGAATTTGCAGCGATTTTTACATTCGGTTCCACCACCTTCCAGCAGAGTGAAAATACTATAGAAAATCTCCGGTTCAATTTTTTGATAGCTCGCATCGTATGACTGTAATTCCTTAATGGGCCATCAAAACATAAAATATAGATATATCGATGTTTGATAGTATCGGCGTTAAAATATCGATGCCGATATATATCGCAGGTTAATCATCGATAGTAGGCACTACCGATAGTATTGAACAAAAAATATCGATACTTTTAGAAAAATATTGGTTGATGAATATTTTTTAAACTGGTGTGATGTGAAAAAAATGTAAGTTACGAGTCAGCATAATATGTGATATTATCAGATGAAGCCGATATAAGTATCGGTTAAAAAAAGATCGGAAAAAAATATCGGTCACTAACTATCGATATCTGAGGATATCGATACATCGGAGGAAAATATACAGATACTCTATCGACCATATACAGATGGGCCACCCTGTATATTCGTAAACATTTCTCTATAGTAATACCTACAAGTTTCACAGCTAGAAATACAATAATTATTTAATCATACGGTTTGATAATCCTTGATCATCGTGTCTAAGATAAATCCCCCACTACAATCAAGTTGGTCTCTGTCGCGCTTGTCATTTGGCAGTTCAAACACGACTCCACCGAGAGGTTCGTCCCCTCAAATCGAGCTAAGCGAACAGGAGATCGGAAAGGGGCCTCCAATCAGCCAGCGGTTAAACCCCGCAATAATCACCTCTTTCAACCTTCAATTATCCCGAAACGGTTTGTTTCCTCAATTCGGCGCCGGCTCGAGTGGGAATGTCATTTCAAACGCCACTTTCCGACCCAGTTTCTGATAACGCATGCAGCGGTCACTACACGCTCAAAGGTATTCGTGTATGTATCAGATTTTGCTCGGTAGTTGGCGAACACCGAGCACTCGATATGCACATGCGTTATTTACCAGGAACGGTACTCCCCTCGGATGAGGCGTATGTTTGGACAAAAGACAAAATTTGTCCTTTAATTCAATATGGGTTATATCGAGCAAAACATGATTTTTGTTTGTATTCAAATGGTAATACGTGGCTCGTAGTATGGGTGGATGACGTTTTGATTGATAGTGTAGACGATGATGTAACTAATGCTTTGAGAAAAGAATTTTTTATTTGGCAAACTAGAATTTCTTGGTTTAAAATTGAATGGGAACAATTATAATTAAAATTTCTCTAGATGATTCAATTGATAAAATGGTTGAAAATTTTTGCTCAGGTGAAACAAAACCTGTTAAACTCGAATGGAGCATAAATTTCAGGCAATGGCATCAGAAAATGTAATTGAAGTTCCGTATAGACAAATTATAGATTTTATTTTTCCCTTAAATGTGTTCTGTGTGTGTGTGTGTGTGTGTGGGCCTATTGTATATCTCTTTAGTAAGCTGTCCTGATATAACATACTCAGTACCATATTTGTCACGGTTTCTAGATAAGCCAACAAATCAAGTTTGGCATGTAGCCACAAGAGTACTGAAATACTTGAAAAGTACTAAAACCCATAAACTTGTGTATGGAAAGTCGAGTACGGAAATTATAAACGCATATAGTGACGAATATTGGGCAAGTAACACCGCAAAAGTGTAAGTGGGTATTTTTTTTCAAGGTGAAAATTTGGTATCGTGGGCGAGTAAAGAACAATCAGTCGTTGCACTTAGTTCCAGTGAAAGTTAATTTATAAGCGTTGCTTTAGCTAACACTGAATGTATTTTGTCAGACTTTAAAATCATGTCCTAAAATACCAACGATTTTGAAAATCGATAACAAAAGCGAGTTATCAATGATTCAATCCTATCAAAATTCCGAGCATACCAAACATATTGACACAAAAGCACACTTCATAAAAGATATTGTTTCAAAAAATATTGTGAGTGTCGAAAATGTCCCAGTTGAACATAATGTGGTGGATACACTCACAAGGCCCTTGTATTTATAAAATTGATTCGCTTTCGGTAATCACTAAACATAAGACTATAAAACTTGAATTATTTATCGGGAAAATATCCATTAGTATTATAATGAAATATGTAGAATTTAATGAATTTACTGAAATATAATATGTTGATGGAACCATGTCTATTCTATGTTTAATGTAATCATGCATATCCATGTATAGCATTAGCAAACTGAATTAAACTTTTAGCAAACTAAATTAAACTTTTAGCAAACGGAATTGAACCTTTTCGCAATTGAAATTAAACCTTCTGCTATTAGCATTAACCTTTTAGAAATTAGAATTAACCCATTCGCAATTAGAATTAAACTTTTCGCAAATACAGATATGGAGGTAAAGTTCAATTCTAATCAGGGGCGGATCCAGAATTTTTTTCCGGAGGGGGTCACAAGGTAGACCAATATAAACAATAACAAAAAATAACAAAGTAACCAAACGAACAATACAAATCGCATTTTATTATAAATCCAGTATAACCTTGTGCCTAAACTCGTCTAATTTGTCCACTCAAAAATTAATTTTATTTATTTATAAAATTTTTCTGTTTATGTAAAAAAAAAGCTATTAATTTTTTAGTTTATAAAAGTATTTATATTCAATTTTCTACTAAAAAAAAGTGTCCTAATGTTTTTCAAACAAAGTGTCTTGTTTTGGTCTTTTTTTTTTTCTCTTCTTGAACCATTTGTTCAGCTCTGCTTTCTGAATTTTTGGGCGATCCGTTAAATACTTCATGGGTTTGACACCCCCCCCCCCCCCGATCTCCCAGAATTCTAATTGGAAAGGGTTAATTCAGTTTGCTAAAGGTTCAATTCAGTGTGCTAATGCTATATTTACATATTGCGGGGCAATGTTGGAATATCGAAAGGTTATCAATCGATATATCAGCTACATCTGATCGATATGATAATAAATTAGTTCTCTCCTACCTTTCACCTCCCGATGTTTAACTTATATTATTTGATCTTTCATTTAATTTTCAATAGTTATTGCTCTCAGGGTGTTTCGTACAGGCTCTTCTCCTCTGCATTTGCTTCCGGGAATACCTACAAGTAGCGGAAGCTTTGTTTTAATTTTCGGGAAATGTACGAGCCTAATTCTCACAATTTTCACCGGATTTTTATGAAACTTTCAAGGAAGGTGCGGGTTACGATGTAGATGGTCTAGGCTATGAAGTGGTCGCCTAGGTGCAAGTGGAATGCCGCATTCGTGTGGCCGGATCACGACGATTGATACTGCATTTCTACATCCGAGATGAAAATGAAATATCTATAGGTTCCTTGTTTTGGTTATTATTCAATAATAAACCATTGTAATCGCTCTGGGCTAAAAATAAACCCCCCTGAAAATTTCATGGTTTACGTTTCAAAGGGTGTAATCCGAATCTGAATGTAAAATTGTCCGTCCACCGTGAAACGCATTTGATTTCTCCCAAACGGCTGAAGCAAAAAAGGTCGAAATTTTCAGGAAAACGTCTTCTTATCACTTAATTTAAAGTGGCCCTTTAAGGGTTGTCAAAGTTTTGTAAAATCCCTAAAAACTCAAAAAAATTCGAATTAAATTTGTATCTTTTTGAAGAACACTCCACGATCGAATGAGCCCCTCCCCAGGTGCATATAAACCATTCCCGATCTATGGCCCGATTTAATGCCAACATTCGCGTTATTTTGGTTTATTATTGTTTTTGTGTTGATATCATGTCCTAGTCTAGTGATTTAATGTGGATCATGGATATCCATGTTTGTAGCCGATTACACGGGTTGAACTGAATTAAACTTTCTGCCAACTAAAAATCTTAAACTTTTCAGGAAAACGCTGCAAATTAAACTTTTAGCAAACGGAATTGAATTTTTCGCAATTGAAATTAAACCTTTTGCAATTAGCATTAACCTTTTAGAAATTAGAGGACTTAACCCATCGCAATTAAAATTAAACTTTTGGAAATACAGATATGGAGGTTCGATAATCGCTCTATCGCCTGTGAAACACGCACACTCCAAAGCTTAGTAGAAATTCAAATCATGAACGCAAGCCAATTGAATAATAAACCCCAGTGAAAGAATTTGCAGCGTTTATGAAAAGTCCTGGATCGGTTAAGAGAGTCAAAACCGAAACAGAAACGCCTTACAATATTACACAAAGGTTTATGATTTTCGCAGAAGAGAATACGTAAATCTCTCTCTCTCTCTCTCTCTCTCTCTCTCTCTCTCTCTCTCTCTCTCTCTCTCTCTCTCTCTCTCTCTCTCTCTCTCTCTCTCTCTCTCACCATCTGGAAGTGGGTCAAGTTGAGGGTGGCGAGAGATGTCGGGCTCGGAAGAGAGGTACCGTCAAGCAGCGGGTGTATTGTGGTCTAAAACACAGTCGACGGACGACGTGCTAAATGAGAGGGGGGTTGACGACGTGATGATGGGGGATGAAGGGAGAAGAAGGGGGTTTGACGACGTGAGAACGTGAAGAGGAGGGAGAGGGCCCGCTGTTATCAACAGCCATCGTCGAGTGTGTCACGCAAAACCCCCTTTTCCCGTTCACATTCACCACTGACGTCCTTCGGGCTGCGGCTGATAACTCGTGACGTCATACGATTCTCCTCCGGTCCCCGAACATCATGAACGACCACCACGGGTTCCAAAATAATATAACAACTGTTAACACTAAATTGTCATCCACGTTGAAATGAGTCCGGCTTCGTTCAGGTCACGTGTTTCCGTGGAGCGGTGTAATTTAAAGCGTTTCCGAAACTATCATCGCGGTTCAAGTCCTTCGGTGAAAATGTTTTCCCACAAAAACAAATATCAGGAAAAGCGGCGGAATTAAAAATTGAAAAACTTTAATAAAAAAAACTTCCAAGAGAAATCCGCTTGGAACAAGAGAGACTGAGGCCTGCCTGCCAGAAAAACGTGATAGAGTCCACAAAGTAGAAACGGAATGAAACCTTTTGAATGGCTGTCAATCAGGGCGAGCCTAATCCCCAGAGCTGCCGCCAGGAGCGCCCCTGCGGGGGGGGGGGTCTATTTATACGTGAGCCGGCTTAGCCAGGGGGGATTTTTGATGCTTTGTTGGTCCCAGCTCTTCGTGGACGTTGGAGTTTTTTCTGCCCGATCAATCAACTTAATACTGAGAGGAATAATTGATGACGAGGATTCTTTGGAAGTACTGGTAAGCGAGAATGGAGAGGTACAAGTAAAGGGATTATGCACAATCGTAGAAGGGGAGCATAAATAACAATTTTTACGGACAAAACGAATTCTGACGTAAAAATAAAGGAGAAACTGGATTTAGGAGAAACTTAGCTGATCTAGGGCGTATGCATCATCAGGTATAAGTCGTAAGGAGCCTACATGTTAGAGATGGGCAGATCGGAGAAAAAGATCGATCTCTGGAGATCGATTAATCGAAAATTTTCGATTCTCAAGATCGATTAATCGGACGTAATCGATCTAGGGCGTATGCATCATCAGGTATAAGTCGTAAGGAGCCTACATGTTAGAGATGGGCAGATCGGAGAAAAGATCGATCTCTGGACATCGATTAATCGAAAATTTTCGATTCTCCAGATCGATTAATCGAACGTAATCGATCTAGGGCGTATGCATCATCAGGTATAAGTCGTAAGGAGCCTACATGTTAGAGATGGGCAGATCGGAGAAAAAGATCGATCTCTGGAGATCGATTAATCGAAAATTTTCGATTCTCAAGATCGATTAATTGGACGTAATCGATCTAGGGCGTATGCATCATCAGGTATAAGTCGTAAGGAGCCTACATGTTAGAGATGGGCAGATCGGAGAAAAAAATCGATCTCTGGAGATCGATTAATCGAAAATTTTCGATTCTCAAGATCGATTAACCGGATGTAATCGATCTAGGGCGTATGCAACATCAGGTATAACTCGTAAGGAGCCTACATGTTAGAGATGGGCAGATCGGAGAAAAATTGATCTCTGGAGATCGATCTCTGTCAATCAGAGATCGATTAATCGAAATATTTTCTATCAATCAACTTAATACTGAGAGGAATAATTGATGACGAGGATTCTTTGGAAGTACTGGTAAGCGAGAATGGAGAGGTACAAGTAAAGGGATTATGCACATGTTAGAGATGGGCAGATCGAAGAAAAAGATCGATGTCTGGAGATCGATTAATCGGCAATTTTCGATTCTCAAGATCGATTAGTCGGACGTAATCGATCTAGGGCGTATGCATCATCAGGTATAAGTCGTAAGGAGCCTACATGTTAGAGATGGGCAGATCGAAGAAAAAGATCGATCTCTGGAGATCGATTAATCGAAAATTTTCGATTCTCAAGATCGATTAATTGGACGTAATCGATCTAGGGCGTATGCATCATCAGGTATAAGTCGTAAGGAACCTACATGTTAGAGATGGGCAGATCGGAGAAAAAAATCGATCTCTCTGGAGATCGATTAATCGAAAATTTTCGATTCTCAAGATCGATTTATTGGACGTAATCGATCTAGGGCGTATGCATCATCTGATCTAGGGCGTATGCATCATCAGGTATAAGTCATAAGGAGAATACATGTTAGAGATGGGCAGATCGAAGAAAAAATCGATCTCTGGAGATCGATTAATCGAAAATTTTCGATTCTCAAGATCGATTAATCGGACGTAATCGATCTAGGGCGTATGCAATTTTTGATCTAAGGCGTATGCATCATCAGGTATAAGTCGTAAGGAACCTACATGTTAGAGATGGGCAGATCAAAGAAAAAATCGATCTCTGAGATCGATTAATCGGAATTTTTCGATTCTGAAGATCGATTAATCGGACGTAAAAGATCGATCTTTAGTCAGATCGATTCATCTAAACTGAATTTCCCCCTACGGATAGTACCGTAGTTTCTATTGTTGGCTATATACGTTGGCTTTTAAACTGGGAAACTCAAATAGATTCAGTCAATAAAAAACCTAGAAAATTGATACATACATTTTTGGAAATTAGAAACATAATAGACAGAAAAAAAAGACAAAAAAAAGGTGTACAATGCATTAGCGCAGTCGCAACTGAACTATGGTATTGTTGCGTGGGGAAATGCTTACAATAATAAAATTATAAATATAACAATAACTCAAAAATTATTAATAAAGATACTCTCCAATATACCATATAGCTACTCTATTCATGAACTTTTTAATGAAACGAAAATCTTAACTTTTGAAGAACTATTAAAACAACAATTGCGGTCATATATAAATATTTATTGAAAGGAAAATTTTCTACAACCAAAAACAACAGACAGAAAAATTAACATAATATTACCAAGAAGACTGACTACAGCAGGACAGAAATGCTATGACTACGCAGGTATACAAATTTTTAACAACTTTTCTTTTGAGGATAATAACCTCAGACTAACTGGCAACAAATTCAAATCAAAAATTAAAAAAATGTTTAAAAGAATATACAAATAATTTAGGATATACGTAATATGTATTTAATTAGAATAGAAAACTTAATTTTAAAGAAATGTTTTAGAAATTTTATAGAAAATGTTTGCCGGGTCAGCTAGTAATAAATAAAATATGAGTTTCGTTGTACTCATATCTTAGAGTCGGACGTTCGTGAAAACCAACCGAACTCTTTCAACTTGAAGCCGAGAAAAAACTTCAACTTTTTAGAAACATTTTAATGAGTCAACTCGGGACGACCTGTTTCTCAAGAACAAGGTTAATTTTGTCGACCCTTACCAACTTCCCCAGTTTTGGGTAACCGAGTCGCGGTTTAATTAACTTCGCGGCAGCGAAACTTTTGCTGCAACCGAGGTGCTTTAAGGCGAGTTAGGATGGGCACGGAACCTGCAATGTCGTCTCATTTGTTTTTCTTGGGTGGACCGCGTTAATTATGAAGCCGAGTGCCGCATAATTCGTTCGTTTGTCGTTGTCGTTCGAACCGACTTTATCTGCATAATTATTTCTGGGTGAGGGATCAATTTTCCGGCCGGTTTTCCACGTTTCCTTTGAAAGTTAAATCGACAAAACGCATTCAATGTAGGATTCACGCTCAATCAAATCTGCCTGTAGACGGACGACTGGCTCGTTCGTTCCTTTTTCTGCACAATTGTTACGGCCTCTCCAATTGCCCTCGAATCCTTCTCGGCAATCTTTATAATAGATTATATAAATTCTAGATAATCTTAATTATAATATTCTGGATAACCTGGAACTTATTCAGTAAAGTGCGAAATGCTCGCTCCCAAAAACCAAAATACCATACTTAATAATAGAGAAGGCTAGCCCATAAATAATATTGATCTTTAGTTCTCCTGATAGAAATTAGATTCTTTACAGCGTAAAGAGACATTCTATTAGCTTTTGACACAAACTTTGCATGAGGGTCCATTTCTTTTGAGAATCATCACTCCTAAATCAACTAAACCATTCACTTTTTTTTGATTTTTGAACAGTCACACGGTAAGTCATCGCAGCTGTGAAATGTCACCCTGGTACATCCAAAATTATAGACTTCACCAAGATCTTGAGGTGGAAACTATCGATCAGTCCATCAGGAGGATTGCGATCGCTGACCAAGAGCGACTAAGGGGTCATGTCAACATTGAAGCTGTACTGATTGCTTGATGTAAGTGACCTGCTTAGAAGATTGAAGAGAAGAACTGACACATGAACAAAAAATCATTCAGAAAATTGTTCACGAAAATTGTCTCAGCTGTGCGTTACGGTCGCCCCAGATAAAAACACAAACATAAACAAAAATATGGAGCCAATGGATATTGTTGTGTGAATTAATCAATGTTCATTTGTAGTGTATTTAAAATAAATATCTTTCTTGGTTAAAATTTGAGCTTCCATTATCATTATTTCTTGTCTCTATGTCCAAGTTTTTTGTAATCCATCATTTTTATCCGTAAAAATACCATCATACCCAGCGATCATTAAAGTCGAGTTGATTATTAACATAATTGAAAGCAAAATTGTTGCGTTTTACCTGAGTCATTTATTAATGAATTAGATTGTAGCCATGTTGTTAAAAGATAATTTTAAACCAAAAGTAGCTGTTAGCTGAGATGTAGAGCTAAAGCTATTAGCTCCTAGAAGTGATAGTTACTATTCCTTCCACTTTAGCTAAACCTTTCAAAAAACAGCTAATTTACCTCAAAAATTAGCTCTGTCAATAGTCAACAGTGAATTTGTAGCTGTTAGTTACTCCAAATGAAGGCTCCAAAAGCAGCAACCATTTTTCAGCATCTGATATGCAAGACTTTTCAACCATTTTTTTTTCTTCATATAACTGTCAGTCATTACAATCTACCATAATGTTCTGTAATATCCTCATCAAGGTAAAACTATAATAACCTAATGAAATATCCTAATTTTTTTCATGACCCCATAAAACATTTTCAGATAGAAAAAACATTAATTACTAGGTTCATTATTATTTACGTTCTATCTAGTGATGTAATATATTTTTGAATTTCTACTAAGCTTTGGAGTGTGCGTGTTTCACAGGATAGGGCGATTATTGAATTTCAGGAGGCACACAAATATGATCAACTGATCAATCCAAATAGGTATTTTGGTCGAGAACAGATTTACGTGCTCCATGCATATCTCCTGAAATTCAATAATCGCCCTATCCTGTGAAACACGCACACTCCAAAGCTTAGTAGAAATTCAAATCATGAACGCAAGCCAATTGAATAATAAACCCCAGTGAAAGAATTTGCAGCGTTTTTGATTTTTGAACAGTCACGCGGTAAGTCATCGCAGCTCTGAAATGTCACCCTGGCACATCCAGAATGATAGACTTCACCACGATCTTGAGGTGGAAACTATCGATCAGTCCATCAGGAGGATTGCGATCGCTGACCAAGAGCGACTAAGAGGTCATGTCAACATTGAAGCTGTACTGATTGCTTGATGTAAGTGACCTGCTTAGAAGATTGAAGAGAAGAACTGACACATAAACAAAAAATCATACAGAAAATTGTTCACGAAAATTGTCTCAGCTGTGCGTTACGGTCGCCCAAGATAAACAAACACAAACATAAACAAAAATATGGAGCCAATGGATATTGTTGTGTGTATTTAAAATAAATATCTTTCTTGGTTAAAATTTGAGCTTCCATTATCATTATTTCTTGTCCCTCTGTCCAAGTTTTTCGTAATGATTTTTCATTTTTATCCGTAAAAATAACATCATCATCATCATAATGATCATTAAAGTCGAGTAGATCATTAACATAATTGAAAGCATAATTGTTGCGTTTTAGCTGAGTCATTTATTAATGAATTAGATTGTAGCCATGTTGTTAAAAGATAATTTTTAACCAAAAGTAGCTGTTAGCTGAGATGTAGAGCTACAGCTATTAGCTCCTAGAAGTGATAGTTACTATTCCTTCCACTTTAGTTAAACCTTTCAAAAAACAGCTAATTTACCTCAATAATTAGCTCTGTCAACAGTCAACAGTGAAATTGTAGCTGTTAGTTACTCGAAATGAAGGCTCCAAAAGCAGCGGCCATGAAATTGTAGCTGTTAGTTACTCGAAATGAAGGCTCCAAAAGCAGCGGCCATTTTTTCCATATCTGATACCCATGAGCTTTCAACCATTTTTTTTCCATATAACATTCAGTCATTTCTATCCACCATAATGTTCTGTAATATCCTCATCAAGGTAAAACTATAATAACCTAATGAAATATCCTAATTTTTTTCATGACCCCATAAAACATTTTCTGATAGAAAAAAAAACAAAAAACATTAGTTACTAGGTTCATTATTATTTACGTTCTATCTAGATGTAATATATTTTTGAATTTCGTCAACGGTTTCAATCAACTTTATCATCATCATCATAATGATCATTAAAGTCGAGTAGATCATTAACATAATTGAAAGCATAATTGTTGCGTTTTAGCTGAGTCATTTATTAATGAATTAGATTGTATCCATGTTGTTAAAAGATAATTTTTAACCAAAAGTAGCTGTTAGCTGAGATGTAGAGCTACAGCTATTAGCTCCTAGAAGTGATAGTTACTATTCCTTCCACTTTAGCTAAACCTTTCAAAAAACAGCTAATTTACCTCAAAAATTAGCTCTGTCAACAGTCAACAGTGAAATTGTAGCTGTTAGTTACTCGAAATGAAGGCTCCAAAAGCAGCGGCCATTTTTTCCATATCTGATACCCATGAGCTTTCAACCATTTTTTTTCCATATAACTGTCAGTCATTCTATCCACCATAATGTTCTGTAATATCCTCATCAAGGTAAAACTATAATAACCTAATGAAATATCCTAATTTTTTTCATGACCCCATAAAACATTTTCAGATAGAAAAAAAAAACATTAATTACTAGGTTCATTATTATTTACGTTCTATCTAGTGATGTAATATATTTTTGAATTTCTTCGCCGGTTTCAATCAACTTTACCCCCCTCAAGAATTCCAATGACGCTTCATACTGATCCCCCTCTGGGCACCCCTGCCTTAGGCTTCGGAAACATAATCGTTTACATGACAAGGGTTCATAGATTCCACTACATTGAATATAGAAACATAATGGGATTGGAATCATAATCATAACATATACCTAGTCATTTCAATATTCAGAAATGTCCAGTAATATCCTCATTAAGGTGAAACCAGAAATAAACTACTGTCTGAAAAACACACATAAAGGCCAACACATAAAGACGTATAGAGTCAAGTAGTCGATTAGAGTAGAAAAAACACGGTTATTGTTCGTAATCACTGATTTTATAATAGATTATAAGGCGATTTAAAATGGTCTGAGACGGTTTTGTGTGCAGTTTGCTTACAAACCTACTGACAAATCATGGAAGCTGTTTTCTCCTTTGTTTTCAACTTTCTTATGTGTGTTAAAGTTTGTCTAAGTTGTTAGATGACAAGAGTTCATACATTCGATTCCATAGCACATTTAAACAATTATTAATTAATTGAAATATAAATCGGGGTTCCAGTTTATCACTGATAACTTTTTTGAATAATATCGAATCAAGATTGCGACATTGAAGTTGTTTTACCTTTTTGCTCCCTAGTCTATTCTGCGAGTTAGAAACGGGCAAGTGTGTCTGTCATGAATACCGCTTCCCATCACTGATTTTTCGCTTCATATTCAGATTTTTGAAGCTTGATATCTTAAAATTGAAATTTCCCAAAGAAAGCTCCGAACGCTTAATAACTTTCAGTGATTTCAATTTAACCTAATGTTCAGTAATATCCCTCATTAAGGGGACATCAGAAATAACCTAATGGCTGTATGGTAGGGAAGGGCAATCGTTAAAAAATATTGATTTTTTTAATCGTTTCTAAAGAATCGATTCACAGAAATCGTTTCTTTTGAGTATCGATTTAAAAAAAAAAAAACAGCTAATTTAACTTTCAACTCAATAGCAAAAATAAACCATACAAATAGGCAACTGAGTAGTCTATAATAATATATATATATATTTTTTCAATAATAATGTGGAGAAATGTAGACATTTTAATGTAGAGAAATTATTATTAAATAAAAAATGTGGGATGAAAAAAAAATTAAGTAAACCACAAGTTGTCCTCCAGATCCTGCAAAAATAATAATTTCGACGCGGGCTTCCTCTCAATCTGTTTCTAGTCACCGAAGTGGTTTTCCCCGCTTTTGGAGAATAACCATTCACAGGGAACAGACAGTGGGTAGATAAGAGAATAAATTCTTTTCTATTATTCAAATAAGTAGTGAGAGAAGAGCTATGAGCATTGAAAATGTCTCAGTAATTTGAAAGTGTTTTTATGTGTTGATGAAATTACCACTCGTAAAACGCGAATCCGAATCTTCTCCGAACGACCCTTTTAGAATCGATTCTTCATAGCCGATTCAGAATCCATTCGAAAATTGATACTTTTTTTTTACTGATTGCCTGTCTCTTAGGAGGGAGAAAATGTTTCAACAAGATACAAGAACAATAATTAACGAAATTAGCATAAAATCGCTTTAATGGAAAACCTCGATTTTGTACCCCGATTGTAGAACAAATCGTAAAAAAAAGTATCGATTCTCGATTTTATTGTATGAACAAACGTCGATTCTAAACATTGATGTTTTTACTAGATAATATCGATTATTAGAAAAATCGAAAATCGATTGACCTTCCCTACTGTTTGGAGACAGCTACATAAACACGTTAAAAGTCAATCATTCAATTAGAGTCACTTGTATTTTTCGATTCAATTACGAAGCCTAAGCCTTGGAGACACGGATTCGTATGCAGTTATTGCTCCTAGCGGTGTTTTCAACTCTCTTATGTTCGTTAGACGTTGTCTAAAATAGATAATATAAATGTGTCTTAAGATGACAAGAGTTCATACATTCGATTACATTGAATGTGGAAACAATCGAATTGAGATCATAATCCGGGTTCAGTTCATCGTTGATTAACTTTTATGAATATCGTGTTAAAAATGTAATTCCAAGATTTTTTACCTTTTTACTTCCTAGTCTATTCTGTGGGGTAGAAACGGCAAAGTATGTCTGTCATGAATACCGCTTCCCATCACTGTTTTTTCGCTTGATATTCAGGTTTTTGAAGCTTGATAAACTAAAAAATTAACTTAAAATATTAATGTTCCCAAAGAAAGCTCCGAACGTTAGATTTCAATCTAACCTAATGTCCAGTAATATCCTCATCAAGATGAAACCAGACATTTACCTATTTTTCAGGTACTGATTTTGTTCCTCAACTACCGAAAGTGGCAAACAATGTTGTCCCTTAAATCTTTGGAAAATATTAAAATCGATTTCGCTAGAAATGAACCGCTTGCGTACGACTGCTTATAAAACCCAAATGGGTACCGACTCACAAAAAACGCTGCAAATTCATTCTCTGGGGTTTATTATTCAATTGGCTTGCGTTCATGATTTGAATTTCTACTAAGCTTTCGAGTGTGCGTGTTTCACAATTGATAGAGCGATTATGGAATTTCAGGAGGCACACAAATATGATCAACTGATCAATCCAAATAGGCATTTTGGTTGAGAACAGATTTACGTGCTCTATGCATATCTCCTGAAATTCAATAATCGCTCTATCACTTGTGAAACACGCACACTACAAAGCTTAGTAGAAATTCAAATCATGAACGCAAGCCAATTGAATAATAAACCACAGTGAAAGAATTTGCAGCGTTTTTTTATGGTTATCAGAATGCTTCAACCCGTGTATCGGCTACAAAACCTTTTAGGAGTTCACTCCAGTATCCACAATACTACATCACTACGTCACTAGGTTACTGATATCAAAACAAAAACAATAATAAACCAAAATAACGGGAATTTTACCACCATAAATCGGGCCATAGATCGGGAATGGTTTGACCTACGGACCTGGGGAGGGGCTCCTTCGATTCCTCGTGGAGTTTTCTTCAAAAAGAGCACACATTTAGGCCGCCTTTTACCTTTTTCAGGTTTTTAGGGATTTTACAAAACTTTGACAACCCTTAAAGGGCACTTTAAATTAAGTGAGAGAGCTGGCTCAAGAATTGGGGCGTTGTCGGACCAGCATGGATTTTTCCTGAAAATTTCAGATTTTTTGCTCCCGCCGTTTGGGAGAAATCTTGCGTACGGCGTACGACGTACGGCGGACGGACGGAAATTTTTTTATTGCAGATTCGGATTCTACACCCTTTACAATGGTTTATTATTGAATAATGTAAAATTGGATACACAGACAAGGGATAATGTAACACGAATATCAAATTTGTCTAGGGGGGTTAGAATTTTTTTTTTCAGGAGCGATTACAATGGTTTATTATTGATTAATTAACCAAAATGTAGGTGGAAGATTGGCAAAAACACTGTTCTTAGTTGTTGATTTTTGGGGGCATTCAGCATAGAATTTCCTACAAATTTGGCTCGATTATAATTTTTTTTTACGAAGTTCTTGATTACCAGGAGGATAATATAATAAAAATATATAATAAAAAAGTGAAGTTTCAATAAAACACCATAAAAACATCGAAAATGTCATAATCAAATGCTCACTGGACAACGGTTCAAAACCCAGCCATTTTTCTATACGAAAACACGCTCGACTGTTTGGGAATTTTATTTATTGTTTGACAAAAGAAAAAAAAATCGCGATATTTCGTCGTTTCGAGGGAAAATAAACTCGGTTTATTTGTCGTCGGCGATCTCTCGCGGAAAATTCGAACGACGTCAAGCGAAAAAAAGTTAACGGTTCACGGGGTCAGAGTGGGCGGCTGCGACAACGCGTGGGAGGCGGGTGGTGCCCCTGGAACACTCTATAAGGTTAAATATAACTCTCAGGATTGCCAATCGTACGATGATTTTCGTATTTGTAGGGTAATACGAGTGTATTCGGGTCATTCTCTGGGAATAGGTTTTATTTTTGGGGCCAAAATGTCCCGGTACTAATCGATCTTTTAAACCTTTCTAAACCTTCATCATTTGAGGAGCTTACTATCAAACAGGCACATATCCATTCCGACAAAATGTTCAGGAAGTGAAAAAAACTATTTGCAGATTAGTGGAGATGTTTTTCTGCAGTTTCTCATCGGAGTAATGTGTGAGAAGGCACAGATGAAGATGCCTCAGAATATGAATCAATTTTCTCCAAAACACGAGGCTGTATATCCATTTTCACTTAGGAAATGTGCCCTTTTGATCAAAACTCATGGATTTGTGCCTCTTTGAAAAAAAAAAAAAGAATTCATTCTCCATTCTGTAGGTTTTATTGAAAACTTTACCTGACTCCATATTTCCATTTGTCATGCCTGCCATCTATCGCGTCTCGTGTAAATATTCAACGTCAAGACGAAGGCGCAATGCTTCTTTTTGGATATGCGCCTGTGCTTTTTGAAAACCCACGACTTATCGCCTGACGAAATTCGGAGGATATGTGCCATTTCGATTGTAAGGTTCTGAAAAAAATGTAGGGGACGGATTTGTTACCTTTTGATGCAAACGCATAACTTTAGCCCCGGAATTGACGTGGATGTGTTCTGTTTTGTTCGGAAATGATGAGGGGATCTGATTCAACTCATATTCAGGGATACAAAATTGAGAAAAAAACGTTTTCTAACAGATTTGGATATGATCATGTTTGAAATTGGGTCCTCATTTATGGCCAACAAGCTTTCTCAACAAGAAATTCGTATCTCCATTAGATGGACATCACAAAAAACCATCCTTTTATTTGAAGGAACACAAAGACAATCGCTTTCAAACCTACTCTCTAAGAGGTTTTCGGGGTTGAACCCGATTCTGAAGTCCGTTTTTCGATAAAACGCTTCCTTCATGGTTATTTTCTCGTTTTTTAATCAAAATTGCTCAAAAATAAACTCTGTTTAATCGCTTTCAAACCTACTCTCTAAAGGGTTTTTCGGGGTGCTGAACACGAATCTGAAGTCCGTTTTCCGATAAAACGCTTCTTTCGTGGGTTACAACGTGGAAAGGCAATCCATCCCTCTTGCAAGAAGCACCATCATGACCTACCTCACAGATGTCACACCTTCGCAAGCTAATTCAGTTTATGGTGAAATCAAATACAACTTTATAGTGTCTGTGAGAAACTATATTAACAGGACGCTAAACATATTTTGGCACTCAAATCGTTGAATTTACATATAACAATACGTCTGTAAAAACCTGCTGGTGTTAGTGGAAAGTATACGAACATCATTGGGCGATAGCATTGCTTTCTGGGTGTAGAGTTATTTACGAGGGAGATGTCAAAAAGTTAAAATAAATACAATGTTGAGTGAGGGATCTTCCTTCTTTTGGCATTCCGCAGGGCACAGTTCTTGTACCCCTTTTGTTTATTTGTTTTATGAATAATTTGTTTGGCATTCCAGCTCGAAGGGGATATAATTTCCTACGCTGGCGATACTGCTGTGGTGGTCTCACGAAATACGTGGGAGGCATCTATGCAAGCGGCGCCTGCCTGCTTGCGTGTGATCAAAGAGTGGCTGGATGGAGTTGGTCCAAAGCTAAATTTTAACAAATCCAATTCTGTTGCTTTTTCCTACCGTAATGCTACTGTCCCATTCTTAGAAAGTGTCAAATGCCACGATGTGTCAACCTGTACTGGATTGCAAACGAGATGAAGATCATGCTAAATTGGGTGAGAATTGTGGTCATAGAAGCTTTACAACCATTAGATGGAACACAAAACCATCCTCTTAATCGCTTTCAAACCTACTCCCTAAGGGGTTTTTCGGGGTGCTGAACACGAATATGAAGTCCGTTTTTCGATAAAACGCTTCCTTCAAGGTTATTTTCGCGTTTTTTCATCAAAATTGTTGTAAAAACCTACTGGTTATATGTTACTAAAAATCCTACTTTAAGGTGATGATGTGGGCACTAATTTAAAAAAGATCGTACAGATTATATCGAACACTTTCTAAGTGAGGCCGTGATGGGCCCGAGGAAACACCTTATATTGAGGACTTTTAGACTGGAGGACGGAGCAGCAATTTGGCTTCCAGAAGAATGAAAATACACACACAGTTTACACAAATGATTTAAAAAAAAAACAGATTAGTTTGGCAAAATCAATTTGAATTTTTGGCATATTATCAAATTGAAAATTTTGATGCAAAGTAATTTAAACACAATTTTGCACAAATAAATTTTAATATTTTTGGCATCTCAATTTAAACTTTTGGCGACTCAATTTAAACTTTTTTTACTGTATTCGAGCTTCCCGGCATATCAATTAATACTTTTCACAACCCGTCAACTATTCCAAAATTCCACCCCATATAATGATCAATAAATGGTTTAATCTCTCTCTCAGTAAAAAAAAAAAATTTTTTCTTAAATAAATGCAAAAAAAACTAAACTGTGTAACGCAACCAAATACAAATAAATAAAAAATAAAAAATGAGCATTCCGCATGCGGCTCACGCGCCTAGAGCGTCAACAAAACAGCAGAGCCCGCTAGTGGGTTGGAAACACGGTAAGGAGGGCTAGAAAAAAACCGTGGCGAACGTGTTTAATATGACGGTGAGCGCTGATTCCGAAATGCTGAGCAGGGGGGGCGGCATCGACTGATCGTGTGGCAGGGGGGGGGGGGGGATTGACTGAGTGTGAGCGGCGCGTGCGCGGACCGATACAACCCCCCCTCCCCCCCCCACTGGAGGCCATTCATGGAAGACGGTCAAAGGTTCAACTATTGGTCGCCGCCGGGATTAAACGGGAAAACGGGGACACGCACGGCAGTTAAACCTCGTTAATCGCTAAGTGCGGCGACTACGGGGGCTGGCGGGGGGGGTCCTCTAATCCCTAATCCCACACACGACCTCCCCCTCCCCCCCTGTCTTCCCACAACGGCCAACACGTTAAAGTAACTACCGATTTAACTACCTGTTTAACTACCAGTTTACCTAACTAGCTGTACTCTCAGTTAGTAATTCAATGGACACAACAGATGGCACGGACTGCATTGCAACTCGACAATAAATCTTATCACCGAATTAATACAAATTAATAATTATACTACCTATGTATTCCTTTTTTATACTTTTTATAATGAATTTTTGTAGTACTTTAAACATAATTGTAAAGTTATAGCAACTGTAGCTAATTCCCATAGCTCTCTTAAAAAATAAATTGGTTAAAAACATGATAAAAGTAATGATTTATATCAAATTTTATAGTAAAAGGAATTCTTCCAACTTCCGAGAAATCAATTACGAGTATGTACGAACAATTTTGCTATCGGTTTTTGTGAACGTACCTCCGGCATTCATTCATTAGCATGAAATGCATTGAAAGGATCGTATCCAGGAAGATACCTTGCGTCATTAAGGGCTACGGACTAGGTTTGTTGGTATAACGGTTTTTTTTTTTCAGATTTCTACAGAGAGTAAATAGGTACAACTATCAGGTTCATGTTTGTTACTGATGATGACCTAATCGTCGAAATCAATATAACAGTGTAACTCTTTACTTTCGTGGAAATATAGACAACGTTCCATCTTATTCCGTTTTTATTAATTTCAAATTATGGAATGGGTTTCCACAACTTCGTCGCGAGTGACTTAGTCCGTACAACTATGTTGAAGGGAGAGGAAGTTGATGGTGATTCCAATTATGTTGAAGTGACATTTGCTGAGGTTCTGTGTGTCTGCTCTTTCATTTAATGGATCGTGTTATTTTCTCTCGGTGTGAATAATTTGTTTTATATTGAGAGTTTATGGAAGTCGGTTGCTAAGCATAAAATTTACGTTTTTTCAAATTGTATTCTATGTTTGCCATTTCTAAAATGTGTCATAAAAGCTGTTGAGTGTGATTTTTCGGAGTTTTTTAATAAACTGTCACAACTATATTTATTTTGATAGGTTCTATTTTTAAAACATTGTTCGGGTAGGCCATAATTATCTTTTCCACAGTCCGGGTGGCATAATTATTCTGTAAACAGGTTCGAACGTAATTCTTTCGGATCTTTGTCATAGCATTTGAGAATAATTTTGAAGGGCGTTGGAATTTCGAAAAGTGATGCATGAATCTCATTCTTCATGTTCGTTAAAAGTTTTGTAAATCTTTCTGACTCCTGCGTGACATGCAAAACTGAAGTATCTCTTTAGTTCTTTGTCCTCTGAAGGGGTGTTGATCAAAGGATTCGAATAAGAGGCGGATGAGCATTATAAGAGTTTACAAATTAATTTGTGTGGATATCCATTAATCAGTTGTTAGTTCCTTCCGTTTCTATGTATCTGAAGTTAGCTATTGATGAGATTTTTTACGAAAATTTTTTGATGATAAGGGGAATGACTCAAAAAATTAATATAGCGTCCAGGATTTCGAGGCTTTTGCCACCATTTTGTTGCTTTCGAGTTGTTTCATTTGCAAACGAGTTCTAAACCAAAAATTGTACGGTTTTATAGGCAATTTCAGATTCTACGGTGAATTTCAAATAAGAGTGAACTTGGTTACAATGATGTAAAACAGTGTCGTCATACATATACACTATATATACAGGGTGTCAACAAAACAGGTCTGACGTACTGAAGGGGTCGATTCTACAACTAATTTGCAACAACTTTTGCCTCTTAGCAATTTTTTTTTAGAGGCTTCGTTTTTGAGTTATTTACGATCTAAGATTTTTTTCGTGTTTTCGACCTTATCTCCTATAAATTGCTATAACTCCCTCAATTTACAAGATAATCTCAAATCTGAGTACACCGTTGGAAAGAGCAGTAAATTTCCTTTCGGATTGATGCCTCACCTTTCCCGAAAAGTGAGGTTTGAGACATAAAAAAGCTCTCTGAAAAGCTAATTTTACTTAATTACTAATTTAAAAGATAATTTTACTAATTTTACTTTGGGAAACCTAGAGTTTTTTCAATCGGAAATTGAACTATGAGAACCAATTTTTTTTAAAGATGCAAGAACGGTAAAAACTGCGCTAAGATCTCACCTTTCCAACGGTCTAGTCAATTTTGTCCTTAAAAAATTTTCCTGGGGAGGAAATTGAGTTTGAATGCTGAAAAACATGAGCTTTTCGAGAAAAATCGGGTGATTTTCATGGAAAATGACGAAATCAAAACTTTGGAAGTTGGGAGAGCTCAGTGATGGTACGGAGGGTGTTTCGTACGCTGTATCGAATAGTGGCACTCCCGAGCCTTTCTCATTATGTTCAGTTCGTAGATTTCAGGTTTTTTTTTTTAAATACACGTGAGCTCGGATGAGGAAGGCTTCGGAGTGCCTCCTTTCTTATTTGACAGGCTTTTGTCTGGTCTGATCCAATAGCTTACCTGTTCCAGCCAGGGCAGGAGCCCCATTATCACGTGGTCTGAAGTGCCCTGAAATCTAATTTTTTTTTGTTTACTCCCGTTTGGACGATTTTAGGAGGGGGGGGGGGACAACTCGTGAGACACCCTGTATATAGTTTGTGTGTGTATACAGGGTAGGAGCGGATAAGTTACGGAAAATTGTTTCTGTTAATATCCTTCAAAAATGTAGTAAAACCCCGGCAACCGAAATTTTATATCTCAATCCGTTCTCTGGATATAATTTTTTAGAGTTTTTTTTTCTCAGAAAACCACGTTTTTTTGACATAAAAACCCGCGTTTCTAGACTTTAAAACAACTTTTTTCTACTTTTGACCACATTTTAAGATCCACCGTGAAATTTCCTTTACGACCAATGCACATTCATAATCATAAACGAACCCGTACAGACCGCAATGGCAGTTCAAACATTGACAATTTTAAAAAATTGCTAGTTTCTGAATTACTTATATTTTTACTGCACTTCCAAGAAACGTTCTGTCTCTGTTTTAGTGTGTTTTTTATGTGACAAGTCTTGTATAACCTACAATTCTTCCACAACATAAGTGATTAGCATTTTCAACGGCTCAAATTTCACACCCATCAGCTGAAGGATCCTTGTTGCTAATCCCACGCCCCCCTCTTCCCACAACAGCCAACACGTTACAGTAACTATAAAAATATATCGTTTTTTTTATAACGAAACTATCTGTTGAACTAACAGTTTACTTAACGAGTTATAGTTCTCGGTTAGTAATGCAATGTACACAACAAAAAGCACCGACAACATTGGAACTCCACTATAAATTTTATCACTGAAATATTTTAAATTATTATTTATATAGTACCGACGAATTTTGATCGTAAAACAATTTTTTTCCGACTTCCGCATAATCAATTGGGTTTTAACAATTCTGTTGTTAATTTTTTTTGACAAGTCCCTTTAAGGCTATTCTTTGTAGTTTTCTTGAAAAGGAAATTATAAAAAGGTAGATTGGTTTACAACTTTTAGTTTCCTTTTTCTTTACCTACCAGGAAAAAATGTCAATCAAGGTGATTGCGTAGTAAATTCAGGTTTTCAATTAAGTTTATCGGACGAGTCTTTAAGTTATAAGGTTCAATTAATCCTCATTAATCTTCGTTTGATGTGGGAGACGTTGTAATCCCTAATCCCGCACTCTGTTTCCATTTAGCCATAAACAATTATGAATTAATTACCGGTTTAGTGATCCACCTGTGACTCCTAGTTACGAATTCATTGTACACAACGGATATCGGTGTTGGGATCGATAACTTCATTTTGAAAGCTTTCATTTAACTTGCACTGTGTGTAAGGACGTTCGGTTGGAATCTTGCGACTCAATTTTGAAGCAGATACTCTCAACCGATTAAGCTGAAATTTTGTATGCACGTTTAGATTGGATGACAATACACGATTAGTTGTGTGACGTCATTCTAAATTCAATGTGGGGGACGATCAGAGACGGCGGAAAAGTTTTTTTAAATGCATTTCTACAATATGGGTATCAAATGAAAGGGCTTGTTGAGAGTGACTCGAAAAGTAATGTGACGTCATTTTAAATCCAATATGGCGAAACATCAAAGATGGCGGAATAGTGATTTTAATGCATTTCTACAATATAAGTTTCAAATGCAAGGAAGTTAAAGTTGAGAAAAATTCATGTTAAAAACAACATGAACCACCTCTTTTCGGAATTCCCCTGGAATTTGGTGTAGATACCATAAATATAGGCTATAAGTAGACAGTTAAAATTTGTAACCTGGCTACCTAATTTATTAGATAGCTAATTTTTCAACAATAGATGAATTAGCTATTAGCTTTTTTTGATAACTAAACGATTAATTTAGCTATTAGCTATTGAGGAACAGCTAAATTGTATAACTAAGTTAGCTATTAGTCGAAACGTAATATGTTAAAAACGTAACATGCTGAATATGTTAAAAACTGTACATAATATGTTATATTATATATAACAATATATTATATATTATTATAACAATACAATATATTATATTGCCCTGTAATAGTTGAGCTATGTTTCAGCCACCAAAGGGTAGTCTGATTTCTTCATGCCTCATGTTCTAGTCTTGTTCTTTTTTTATATTATATATATATATGTTTACACTTGATAGTGGTATTCCACAAAAAGTAAATGAATCTAAACAAAAAAAAAAAAAAAAGTAATAGCTAACAGCTAACTTTTAACGAAAAATTGTATTTTTCCACACGTGCAACTAGTAGTTAAGTTAACCAGTCAAATTGGCTGACAACAGTTGTTCCAATTACCACCAGTAGTCTTGTTTCCAATTACCACTTACCACCATGTTTCCAATCACCACCGTTTCCAATTACCACTTGCTGCTGCAACTTTGTCGCAGATGAAATAGCCGAGCATAAATTGCGAATTTATATCGCTAAAAATCCTTATTGCAACCTGCTCTCAAGTTTCACAGACCCATTTAAAGAACGCTTCCAATTATTTCACAAGGGTTTATTATTTTTGGATAGCTATTTTAAGGGGTGGGGAGGACTAGAGGTTTTACGGATAGGGAGGACTATAAACATTCATAATAGATCAATTATTATCTATCGAAAACCAGCAACGACCGACTGATGTGAAAAATTCGATCTGATACAATCGGTCTAGCCACCGAAATGACAGAAATAACACGATAATATGCATTTGTTTACCTTTGCCCCCTCCTCCCAACCCATGGGTGGAAAAAATCTGGCCTGAGAACCATCTCAATCAATTTAGCGTCCAAAATTACTAGGAAACAGTAATCCACAGGCTTATAACGTCGAAAAGATAAAAAAACGTCTGCCAAGTGGGTGTGGCACATCGCTTCCTCGTATCAATAACATGACTGTATAAACCATTGAAAATTATTATTGACTAAAGAACCTCGTTCAATTAGGCGAAGTAAATATTGAATTAGGGTAAATTTATTACCATCTACACATCAAACCGAACGATCCCTGAAAATGTCATCGAAATTGGCCAAGAACTCCCGGAGTTATGCTTGTGGCAAGGATTTCACATTTGCGCATGCGCAGAGACTACTATTGATCCGGGGGTCATGAAACTTATAGGAGACCATCTACACATCAAACCGAACAATCACTGAAAATTTCATCGAAATTGGTCAAGAACTCCCAAAATTGTGCGTAACAAGGATTTCACGTTTGCGCATGCGCAGAGCCTACCATTGATCCGGGGGTCATGAAACTTATAGGGCACTATCTACACATCAAACCGAACAATCCCTGAAAATTTCATCGAAATTGGTCAAGAACTCCCGGAGTTATGCTTTTAACAAAGATTTCACGTTTGCGCATGCGCAGAGGCTACTATTGATCCGGGGGTCATGAAACTCATAGGGGACCATCTACACCCCAACCCGCACAATCCCTGAAAATTTCATCAAAATCGGACTATAACTTCGTGTAGTTTTGCCCGTAACAAGGATTTGCTGACAGACAGACAGACACGGAACCAAAATTGTTCAGAAAGGTCTAAAACGCAAAATGCGAGTGGAATTTTTGATTTTGGAGACAAAAAATTTTCACATTCCGAAAGTGAAAACAATGCTTCCGCTACCTTGGTAGACTCGGAAGCAAAAACTTGAATTATCGTCTGGATACCCTCTTACAATTACACGGAAATTACATGGAAAACGACATGGTGCATTCAGATTGCCGTGGGACTACTGCTGCCAATGGTAGCCTACTAGCTGCCTGTGTGGAGAAATACAATTTTTCGCCAGAAGTTAGCTATTAGCCATTAGTTGTCAGCCACTGCTAACGCTAACAACTTTAGTTGCTCCAGACAGCTAAATACCGCAGCTAATTAGCTGTTAGCTATTACGTTTCGACTAATAGCTAAGTTATTAGTAAATTTTAGCTGTTCCTCCATAGCTAATAGCCAAATATTTAGTTGTTACCTTCAGCTAATTAGTTGTTACCTTCAGCTATTTAGTTGTTACCTATAGCTAATAGCCAAATATTTAGTTGTTACCTTCAGCTAACAATAACTAATTTAGCTATAGCTGTTAGCTTTTAGCAATAGCTAATTTTGCCAAACTCTGCCTGGCTAGCGATGACTAAAACGTACCTAATAAATAAATTCAACAACGAAACCTTGTTAAGAAAGCTTTTATTTAAATGCCCTAAAAAGAAGGAACAGATAAGACATTTCACCTTCAAATTCAACGATTTTTCGATTTTGAGGGTGGAAATTACCTCCATTTCTAATGAAATTTCAAAATGTGGACATCACCATTGAAAAGAGCGTAACAAAAATAGGGTGGATACGTTAAACACTAATTTTCGTCAACTTTGGTGATAAGGCGTTTTTGTTTCTAACGGCAAAATTGATCAGGGAACTATTTTCGATATGTTGGCTGTTTCGTAGTGTTACTTGCGTGTTTGACTAATGATAATCGTTAAACTCATACGTAGCATGTTTGTATAGTCTAGTTGAAATACACACGTATAATTAGGGAACTAGTTTTGATATGCTGCCTATTCCGAAGTGTTATGAGTGTGTGTTCAACTACGGATAATCGTTAAACTTATAGGTAGTGTAAGCTACAATCACACTAGCGAATTTATACGAGCATAATAAAACTTTAAGAACTGAGATGGTTCGAGATAGAATAGGAGTACTATCGGACTAAAGGAAAAGCTTTGGTTTTTTCCACGAATTTGGTCTGAGAAAAGTCGTAAACGGATTAGTATCATGTTATTTATTCCTCTTGTTAAAATATGTCGAATATCTTGTTCTATATATGTTGTTAGAATATATAGAATATATGAATACTCCAGTTAGAATATATACGTATCACGTATACGTGATCAGCGAACTATTTTCGATATGTTGGCTGTTTCGAAGTGTTACTTGTGTGTGTTCTACTAAGGATAATCGTTAAACTCGTACGTAGCATGTTTGCACATTATGGGAATAGTCTAGTTGGAATATACACGTATAATTAGGGAACTATTTTTGATATGCTACCTATTCCGAAGTGTTATGAGTGTGTGTTCAACTACGGATAATCGTTAAACTCATAGGTAATGTAAGCTACAATCACACTAGCGAATTTATACGTGCATAATAAAACTTCAAGAACCGAGATGGTTCGAGAAAAAATAGGAGTACTATCAGACTAAAGGAAAAGCTTTGGTTTTTTCCACGAATTTAGTCTGAGAAAAGTCTGATACGGATTTGTATCATGTTATTTATTCCTTTCGGGCTTAGCTGGTTCTACGAACTCTCCTAGGCCAATTATAATCTATTATCCTTCTATTGATCAATCATTGCATGGGACTTCCTAAACATGCGGCACCTACCTAATCTCGGCCTATACGATTTGTTATTACAGATTTTGTAGGAAAATACTTGGTACTTACCAATGTGTTAGCGTGTTCCCGCATTCCATTGTATCAATATGAAGATTCATGTTCCGAATAGATGGAAGATGTAGACGGAACACTTTGCGCGAACACGGAACGGAGTAAACTGCCGGAGACGGCCACGCCCGAGCACGGACAGGAGAAGACTGGTCGAAGCGGGCCGCTCTCCGTTACGAGCTGGCGGGCGGAGGGATACACAGGCGCTCGCCGCGGAGCCCGGAAACTTCGTGTTTTCGATGTTCTAGGCGCCCCAAAAACTTCGAAAACACGAACTTTTTGGCGCAACTTCACAAAACACTTTCACACAAACGTGAAAACAGAGTACCATGTCCTACTTGTCTCGATTCTATCCATACAATAGATGTACGAAGAGGAATATGCCCGCCGTTGTCAAGTTCTTTTTCTAATTCACGTTATATTTCGTTCTAGTTCAAATGTTCTATCAAGTTTCTTTTTCTAATACAAGTTTAATATAAATAAAAGCCTATTCAATGAATCATACCTTAAATTACAACACTACTCATAAAAAATAGGCACTTTTGGTTTATTATTCAATAATAAACCATTGTAATCGCTCTAAAAAAAAAAAAAAAAGTTAACCCTCCCTGAAAATTTCATGGTTTCCGTTGCAAAGGGTGTAGAATCCAAATCTGCAATAAAACTTTTTCCGTCCGTACGCCGTACGCACGATTTCTCCCAAACGGCTGGAGCAAAAAATCTGAAATTTTCAGGAAAAATCAATATTGGTCCGACAACGCCCCAATTCTTTAGCCAGCTCTCTCACTTAATTTAAAGTGCCCTTTAAGGGTTGTCAAAGTTTTGTAAAATCACTAAAAACCTCAAAAAAAGTTAAGGCGGCCTAAATTTGGACTTTTTTAAAGAACTTTCTATGAGGAATCGAATGAGCCCCTCCCCAGGTCCGTAGCTCAAACCACTCCCGATGTATGGCTCGATTTATGGTGCCAACATTTGCGTTATTTTGGTTTATTATTGTTTTTGTTTTGATTGCAGTTACCTAGTGATGTAGTGAACGTGGATACTGGAGTGAACTCCTAAAAGGATTTATAGCCGATACACGGGTTGAAGTATTTTGATAACCATTAAAAAAACGCTGCAAATTCTTTCACTGGGGTTTATTATTCAATTGGCTTGAGTTCATGATTTGAATTTCTACTAAGCTTTGGAGTGTGCGTGTTTCACAGGTGATAGAGCGATTATTGAATTTCAGGAGGCACACAAATATGATCAACTGATCAATCCAAATAGGTATTTTGGTTGAGAACAGATTTACGTGCTTTATGCATATCTCTATGCATCTTTTTGGAATCAGTAATTCCCTCGAAAAATAGATTGAAAATAACGTTTTCCTAAATGTGCTGGCCCGTATGCACGATCACCGGAGAACAATGATACTGATCATATTCCCAAAGACATCAATTGGTTTGCATAGCGTATACTGTAAGAATGTGATTCTGTTGAAATTAATTTGATAGTTTTGAACCGTTTAATCTCGACTACCCTCCAAATTGGTGCAAAATCGGACCACTAGAACCTGAGGGGATGATAGGCAGTGCCCTTATAGAAAGACCACCGTTTTAAGTAAGATACCACTAAGCATTCCTGACGAGATGCCAAACTCGAGCAACTCCGTGGCACTTTTCTTGCACCACACTTCCCGGCATGACACGGTCGCAGCCTTGACGTTATTAGCTCAAATTGCGCTTTTCGCCGGTCATTCCCATCGTCACATACACACGTAGGCAGACATGGTACGAAAGTTGTTCGAAATGGTTTAGCATTAGACAACTGAATTAAACCTTTAGCAAACTGAATTAAACCTCTAGCAAACTGAATTAAACTTTTAGCAAACTGAATTAACCTTCTCGCAATTAGAATTAACCCTTTTGCAATTAGAAATAAACTCTACGTCCACATTTGTATTTGCGAAAGGTTTAATTATATTTGCGAAAGGTTTAATTCTAATTGCGAAAAGGTTAATTCTAATTTTGAAAGGTTTAATTTCAATTGCGAAAAGGTTGATTCAGTTTGCTAAAAGTTTAATTTAGTTTGCTAAAGGTTCAATTCAGTTTGCTAATGCTATATACAATAAACAGGGTCCCCCCCTGTGGGCTCCCCTGGCTATGCAAAACGTAAGTACCAACTCCAACAATGCATCGCCAAAAAATCAATCAGTCAATCAATAAATCAAGAATAAAAATCACTCTTCTTCCCTATTCAAATCAGCGTCAAAATGTATGGTCAACCACAGTTTTCTAAATAATAACCCTAATGTACAGTAATTTTCAGAGATATATCTACATTTTTACTGTAATTACAGCTCATTAATGAGCAATGTAATTCTTAAATTTGTCATAACACGCAATAAACCTAAATTGTTGCATTTCAATTAGTTAGTTTTAAATGATACCATAAAGAGCAGTTGAAATTTTGTTCATATTTGGTTAGTGTTAATGGTAAACTCTAAGTACATACTTTACGACGAATGCGGAATACATTTTCATGGTCCTTACCTGAAACAGCACAAAACAAAAACATTTTTAATTCAGCTGAAAAAGGATCCTTAATATTTAATTTTTGTACAATTAAATTCATTTATTAAACCATGGACCGCGTTACACTTCAAAACGTTCAAAATTATTCAACTCTTCGAGTGACTTTTTAAGAGGCGCTGCAAATTATTACATAACGGTTGATTATTTCTTTATTGCACAGCACTTGATGTAAAAAAAAATGATGATGATATTGAAAATGCCAATGATGTATTCCAGTACTTGCTACGATCACTCATGCTAAGAGCATTCGCCCAGAACGAGGAATGAAGGACGAGCGTGACCAATAGTCCCTCCACAATAATATCTATAAATGTAATAATTAATGGATGAAATTATAATGATGTAATTATGTTGGAATTATGGATTATGAGTGAACTATACATTTAAATGGATTAACACTAATTATCACTACTATTTCTTAAGATACTACATATACACACCAGATATATCTGGTGTGTATATTATACACACCAGATATAATCTTCCCAGTATGTTGTGTTCCCAGTGGAAGTAAGTAATTTATTTTCATTATCTTTACTTATTTGCCCATTTTTACTTAAGTGTGAAGAACTTTTATTTTCTTTTTATATTACTACTCCGAACTCTTGTAACGACCTTTTGTGGTAAATACAATAAAAAGTTTTGATTGATTGACGTAAAAAAAATGTACGCCAATGTATCTATGTCATGAATACATCTCATCACTATTTCTTCGCTTGATATTGAAACATGATAACTCAATTTGTTTAAATATTACTGTTCCCAAAGAAAAACTCCAAACGATGAATAACTTTGAGTCATTCCAATATTCCATAATGTCCAGTGATATCCTCATTCAGGTGAAACCAGAAATGAACTAATAGCTGTGTTAAGACGTATGGAGTCAAGTAGACAATTATAGCACAGTAGGTACGCTTATTATTGAGGTTTTCCGATTCAATGACGGATTCTAAGACTTAGAACTGTCTGAGACGGATTTGTATACAGTTATTGCTCTTATAGGTAGCGGAAGATGTTTTCACTTTGTTTCCAACTCTCTTTTGCTTGTTAGACGTCATAAATTCGATTACATTTCACATAAATTACTGTGTAAATCCTTTTCGCTGTCACTAGCTAAGTTTTCTGAAAACTGCGAAAATAGACAACATGAAATTTTATGTTTATATATTTTTTAATAGATGTCCACGAAATGGTTTTCAACCTTTGTGGGCTTGTGGAGGGTTAGCTATTATTTTTAAAAGACTTTCATTTTGTAATAATTCTATTTTCGTTTTATTCCATCAATCTTACTAACCATGTATGGACATTTTTTCCACAAATAAACAAGTTTTTTGAATCGGAATCTGATGATTATGGAAACGGAATTGTAATAAACATGATTGCAATTTTAATCGAGGTTCTAGTTCGTTGATTAACTTTTTAAAAATAATATTCTGGTGAAAAATCAAAGATTTTACAAGTTTTTCACTCGCAGGAAAAGAAAGAATTTTTCTTCTTCAAAATCAAAATTCCGTTTTTCGTTGTCAACCATTTTGAACAACTTTCGTTTCGTCTCTTCAGTTCGTGTGTCAGCAGATCATTGTAACATAGGCCTAATTCTCATAGTTTTCAACCGATTTTGATACATATGGAATATAATGCGTGTGTTAGGCTGCATATGATTCCCCAAGAGTTACATCTGAAACTCTGAAGTTCACATCAGTCTAACCAATCAATCAATCAGATATCAATCTAAATATCAATTAGTAGCTACTACGTAAGTGCAAACGTGAAGTGTGTGGGTTACGCTGCAGATGGCCCCCTATGAGCTTCATCTCTCTAAAAGGTACTTCAACCTGCGCATGCGCGACCCTATTGAATGGCCATGATTTCCATATTTTATGATTAATAGTAGTCAGATTTAAGAAAAGCACCCCTTATTAAATTTCCTACCTTCATAGTGTAAATTCAATCTGATATGAATTGATTCAAATGTGACAACTTTAATTTTAGGGGTAGAGTCGGTAGTTTCTTAGGCTCGTAAACGAAATTACAGTTTTCCTAGTGCCTAGACTAGTAGGACCGAATTTTTGGAGTTTTTTTTTTTTTTTTTAATATTTGCTTCTTCGTCTAAACGAATCTGACGTGCTCTGCAGGGAGTGAATTGAGGGAAGTTTTGTTTTTTGTTAACCTTTATGTCGTCCTTGGTTAAAAACGGAGAAAACTTTACGTCTAGACGTATCAGCCAGATCGCTTTCGGCAGGGCCTGATAAGTCTTTCGTCGAAACGGATTTGAAGTACTAGCTTTTCCTGAATAGAGCGGGGTTTATCTAGACGAATCTGACGTACTTGCTCAAGGGGTAGTTGAAAGTAAAAGAGTTTTTGTATGTGTTTGAGAGAAACCAATTGCCAGGCTACACCGGAAGGCGTCGGAAGAACGATTAGCACCCTTAGCTTAGTGCTCAAGGCTTGAATAGGGTTTCCCTCCTCATTCCCTGATCAAGAAAGATCGAAGCTGTGAGGTGGCATAGCGATACAAAAACAGAGTTCTGTTGAACAAGCCATGACAAAAAAAAAGAAGTTTTATTTAATTGTTTTAATTTTGTATTAAAACGATTTTAGGATATATTTTCATCTTGCGCTCAAAGCATTTCAATAATTCGTAAAGTCATGTTATAAATACGGAGGAGCTATGTGCCACATCCAACTTACCAGACTTTCTTTTCGTTGCAAATTTTTAGAGTTCGTTGTGAACGATAGCTTTGGAGACCGACCGAACGTAAATACGCAATTGTTTTGACGTTCTGATCAGTTTCCCGAGCGAATAAATATCTTCATACTCGTAGAGGGAGTTTTTCCTAGGGTTTGGGAAAACTCATTTTTCCGACCGACAAACGCATTATTTAGTGGGGGGGAAAACGATACACTTTTTTTCCGCGTTTTGCCACGTGCGTTCCATCCAATTTAGGATCAACTCTCGAGTCTCTCGAGAGGCTTTCAATCCATTTTCCAAGATTAAACAATCCGTTTTGCACCTGGGGACGAGCGCCCGTCTCTCCCCTCGTAGCCTTTTCTTGTATAAGAATCGATAAGTCTCCGAGGGAATCGAGTTTGAGTGTTATTACGGTTAAATTCAATATCCCGGGTGTTTTGGTTTGTGTATTCAACTACAACGTCGAGGCCGCCGAGGTAATATGTTCGGAAGGCGGTTCGGGGCTGTCGATTTAACGGGGATCGAGCTTATTGGCAGGCTCAAGTTTGATTTGCGGCAGGAGCCCTGAATTCCAACAATATGGAAGCGGAGAGAATTTACTCGATGTAACTACAATATTCCGAGAGAGTGTAGAGGGTGTTGATAAATAGACGTGACTAATTCACGAGGTACGTGAGACTCTATAGAGATTCTTAACGATGTTAAACTCCTACGAATCGATTCTTAATGGAGTACGTGAGACTGTTGAGAGATTCTTTAACCCTTTTGCTGCTAAGCCCGGCTGAAGGGGACATGGTTGTCGACATGAAGGCTACATGCTTCCCCTCCCATTCAGTTTCTCTGTGCTGAATTTTTATTTAAGTTTAAGATTACACGGGCATGTAGCCCAATTTCAAGAATAGATAATGATAAAATAAGAAAAGAATAATACAATAAAGACAAGTTATCAGTATGCCAGGGGTGCCCACCCCCCTTAAGCGTTATGAAGCACCCCCCCATGTAAGTTGGTACCCCCTTTTCAAAACAGAAATTTAAAAAATACTCGTAAGCACTGTCCATTGTAATTAATACATTTTCAGATAGAAAAACAAACCATATTTAAATTAATTACTAGGTTGATTATTATTTACGTTTTAGCGATGTAATATATTTTTGAATGTCGTCACGTTGAACACTGTTTCAATCAACTTTACCCCCCCAAAAATGTTGTAGAACCCCCCCCCCCCCCAGAATTTCAATGACACCCCCCCCCCCGTGGGCACCCCTGAGTATGCAAATGTTAGTTAACGAAAGTAGCTCTTTAGGGTTTGCCTCAACTGCCAAAAGGAATTAAAAAATAAATCAATTTCGTTGTTTGATGCCACAAGAGTTAAAGATCGAAGCGCCCGAAGAAAGGGATTGTTGAACAAATAATTTTTAGGGGTTGTCTGTACATAAAAGGGTTTTGAGGAGTTTTGATAGGGTTATGTTTGCTATTATGTAAGTTATTTTTCCACATAATCGCCTTCCCGTTTTAAGCAGGTTTTGAGTCTGGGCACAAGCTTTTTAATGCCTCTTCGAAAAAATCTCCCGCCAACCCCTTCTGCCAATTTAGGATCTCTCCTTTAACTTCCTGATCGGTTGAAAATCTGAAGGGGCCAATTCGGGGGAGTATGCAGGGTGGTTCAAAATGCCCCAACAGAATGAGACCAAAAGCGTTTTGGCGGCATTCGCCGTGTGCGGGCGGGCGTTGTCGTGCAAGAAGCACACTCCTTTCGTCAGCATTCCTCTCCGTTTGTTTTGAATTCCCCTCCATAACATTTTTAGGGTTTCGCAGTATCGTTCTGCATTTACTGTCTCCCTTTGAGGCTGAAATTCCACGAGAATGATCCCTTTTCGGTCCTAAAACATCGTGGCCATGATTTTTTTTTTTTTTGCCAGAAATTGAGGTTTTGAATTTCTTTGCAGAGGGGGAACTGTTGTGCCGCCATTATGATGACTTGTCTTCTCGACTCTGGGGTGTAGTGGGCCACCCAGGTTTCGTCCCTAGTCACAATTGAGCTCAGAAAATCCTCTCCTTCCAGGTCAAATCGCCGAGGAAATTCCCGAGCGCTGGCGACCCGATTTGTGCTGATCTGTCAGTTTTTTGGGACCCATCTTGCGCACAATTTTCTGAATCCCAGTGTTACGGTGACTGTCTCATGCAATAGAGATCTGGATATTTGTGGGAACATCGCAGAAAGTAAGTCAATTCGCAATAGTAGGGCAGGACAATCGATTCCACACGTAAGAAGGCCGATAACAAAGGTGCAATCCGCTACACGGCGACGCAGATTAAGAGAAGCCAATTAAATTAAAGCCAAAATCGTTGAAATCTAAATCAGGCCATCTCACACCCTGCCCA
Source organism: Creontiades dilutus (assembly GCA_031894815.1). Classification (NCBI taxonomy): domain Eukaryota; kingdom Metazoa; phylum Arthropoda; class Insecta; order Hemiptera; family Miridae; genus Creontiades; species Creontiades dilutus. Next base: position 107,914 of record JAVIWC010000022.1, on the reverse strand, counting down.
TAGGTTACAAAACGAAGGAATCTGCGCTGGACCCGCCCGAGTCGATCAGAAGCGTTTTGATAGTACGATGACCACAAGATGGACCCCATGCTCTAGGATCGTACGGCTCAGCGCATTGAAGAGCACAATCTCGAATCCCCTCATATGGGAATCGAAGATGATTCCGAGGTCATCAAAAGAACTCACCCTAGATATCACTCTACCACTCAAATTGTAAGGGTGCAGGGATGGGGTTGAAGACCTCGAGAAGGCACTTCGAGCTGCAGATTGAATCTGTCAATGAGGTCATTGGAAGCCAAGCCATGCATCACCCCTTGAGGCTACAAGATCATGTAAATGAGGATAACGTCCAGTTTCTCAACACAGGGGATCTACTAAGAAGACTGAAGAGAACCAAGCCACACGATTTAATTCACTTAGTATGAGCTTCATAAAGTGTAAATATCAGGACAATAAAGGACTAAGTGATGTATCTTAGATTTCTTAATGTACGCCAACTATACATTAGAATAATCACACTATATAAAAACCAGCTTATCTGAGTATATCGACGTTTCAGGGGGTGGTAACGCTGGGCGGTAGGAATTCTCGCCCCCGTCTCCCAGGGCAACCGACCTGCTCCCCCCGCCAGTGAAGGAAGGAGGGCCCAAGCGGGGGAAGCGTCTCCCAGGGCAAGCGACGTGGTCCTCTCCTCGGGGATTTGGGATATACGATTTTTTGACTTTTAATATTGTTATTATACTCCCTCATTGTGTTGTTTAGTACTCTACCTCCTGTACACACGGGGCTTACCCCAACAAGAAGGCACAACTGTTGAAACCTTTGCAGATGATACGGCTATCCTCTCTGTTGGAGATGATATAGATGCTGCAACACGCAAACTACAGACGTCTACTACTGAGGTTTGTAAATGGACCAAGATGTGGAGAATGAAGCTGAACGAATCAAAATCAGCCCACATCAACTTCACTAACCGAAAAGTCCCAATCTTGAATGTTGAGATAAATTCGAATAAAATACCGCATACTGAAGCAGTTAAATACTTGGGTTTGAGACTTGACTCCAATTTAAACTGGAATAAACACATAGAAAAGAAGAAAGAAGAACTTAAAATCAAGTACAGAAGGATGTATTGGCTAATGGGAAGGAATTCCCATCTCTCTCTTCACAACAAACTGCTTATATATAAGCAAATCCTTCGCCCTATTTGGACCTATGGGATACAGATCTGGGGCTGTGCCAAGAAATCAAATATTAAGAAAATCCAAACCTTTCAGAATAAAATACTGAGAAGTATAGTTGGAGCCCCTTGGTACATGCGAAACGATGATATTCATCGAAATTTGAGGATGGAGACAGTCTATGAAATTATTGCAAAATACGCAAGGAAGCATGAACATCGCCTCCACAAACACGTGAACCCGGAGATGCTCTACGTTTTGGACAACGAAGGTGAAATCCGACGTCTCAAGCGAAACAAACCACTGGATTTAGTAGTGCTGCGTGAATAGAAGTGCAATCGAACTCAGTGTTAATTAATTGAGCTATATAATAAAGGGCTAGATTTTGCTGTAAACCTACCCACTTGGAGTGTACCTTTATTGATATGTAAAATTGCTAGATGAAATGTATTTGATTTTTCAGTCGCAATTAATAAATCACGAAAAAAAAAATTGTGTTATTCACCTATTTCTTTTTAACCTGCGTAGCAGGGCCATTAAACTAGTGTTGTTTATAAGTTTATAACTTGGTGCAATAAAACAAATTAAAACTCGGCAAGCCCCCTGGACCCCCTTCTGCTTTTATTTAGAGACTACTGCCACAAGTATAGGAACGTAGAATACGCTTTAGCCTCAATTGAACGCTGAACGTTCAACGATGATCATCGAACATTCATTGTCGAACCGAAGGACGATTCGCGAACGACTGAAACTCCGATTTACATAAATAAAATGACTCACTTCAAACGGGTTTGTCGCAACTACTACACATGGATGTAAATATTCTTATGTTTATTGGTCTCGCGTCACCGTTTTCGTTCCTGGATACCATACCCTTTTTCGTTCCACTCCCGCGTGACACTTTTCGGCTAGTTAGTCCATGGCTAAAGCGTATTCTACGCTAAAAAATTATACATGAATATGAAACTTTCGGCAATTGTGGTCTATACGATTTTCATTGTCTCTGTCTCGCATCAGATGAAATAGTAATTGTCAAAAGTTGTTTCTATGCTGGAGTTGGGGAACTTCGAGCGACCCTTATATTTGAGTCTGGGACGCCACCCTTGTGGAACGGCGTTGTTTTTCGAATATATTCCCAAAACCCTTCCGCTAATGTGAAAGTAAAGATAGGGAGTCTAGAAACCCCCCAAATAGGTTTGCACTTGAAAGATTCGAAAAAAAAAAAAAAAAAACACGAGTGGAAAAGTGAAGTTTTCCCTGGGCTGGGCCATTATTCAACCTTGAGGATGGTCCGATGGAGGGGGGATCTTTTTTCCGTCGTCCCTAGCGACCTATTTCCCGTTTTTTTCCCCCATCTCTCCTGGAGAGAGCCTCGTATTTTCATTCTTTTTAGATTGGAGGAGGAGGAGACCACCATCGCATTCATTTTACTTTTCCAGGTTTTAACGTCTTCATAAGCGTCGTTGGACTAACAACTATCTTTGCATAGTAGAAACAAATATTTACATGGATGATAAATCCAGGGCCAGAAAATGCAGAAACAATTCTAAGTAGTATTTATAGTTTGGATTTAAAAAAGGTGTTGAACACACACGCTTTATTCAAGGTCACAGATGACATTTATTCAAACTTGGACGCAGGCAAAAAAGTGACTCTAACTTGGCAACGGCTTTCGACACCATATCATATATCGTGGGGTTCCAGGTAAAAGTGACCAGGTAACATTTTTTTCAAAATGAGCTTTTTTTGTCATTCTGGTACTAAGGAACGTTGTCTACTGTGTGTTGTTGCTAAAAACGTTATCTTCAAACTGATGTGTAAAAAATACTTAAAAACAAATTTTACCTGCCTGACCCAAAGAGTTTCATGTGACCAAATGGCATTTGAACTCTACCGCCTAACACGAGATAGATTATAAATGGACTCTCGCTGATGCATGTAAATGTTATCAATTTCCATTTGATCACTTTTACTTTTTAAGATTGCATAGTGGGCAGGTGAAAATGACCAATTACAGTGGTAGGTAATGGAGAACCTTTTCTAACAGAAATAGTTATATCATTGTTATTAGATGCTTGGCAACACGATAAATTAACGAAAAAACTATTCAATTCCTCAATTTCATTCAACTATGCGACTTTATTTTTACAAAGAATTGAAAGCTTGAAACTCCAGGCAGGTCAAATTGATCAAATGATAGTTTCCGAATAAACAGCTCTTATTTAATCTGAAGTGAATTTTGAAGCACAATATTATAGGAGGGCACTAGCCAACTACCTACAGGATAAAGAAAAATCGAAACATAGTCGGATGAGACATCACATAACCAGTGTTCGTAAGAAGAAAATAGGTGAAACTTCAGATCACTCCCCTGTAAAATTTTGCAAATGTTACTTGGTCACTTTTACTCGGAACCCCACGATATATGATATATATTCAAATCATATACTCAAATTGGCAAAACGGAAACTGCTTTAATCCGCGAATAGGGCTGTTCTCAAGGCACTTCAATTGGGCCAATTATTCATTCCCTACATGTGAATGAACTTGCTTCACAGAAATATTCCGGGAAAATCTGCATGTTTGCTGATGATGTTGCCCTAGTGAACTCCGGGAAAACATGGCAGAAGGTTCATCGAAATGCCGAGAAAGATTTGAAAGATTTGGGACAATGGATGAACACCAACAAGCTTACCATCAATGCTACGAAAATTCATGGGCATAGCAAGAAAAACAGAACCACAATCAACATAGATTGACCCTTTGACATTACACAGCTGCAATGACTTACCGTGTGACTGTTCGAAAATCAAATAAGTGAATAGCTTAGTTTATTCAGGAGTGACGTTTGATTCTAAAAAAAAAAAAAAAAAAAAAAAAAAAAAAAAAAAAAAAAAAAAAAAAAAAAAACTTTCTGTGTCTCAGGACCCACCACATTCAAAGTTTGTGTCAAAAGCTAAAGAAATGTGCTTACACCCTGTATAGAGTCAAATTTCTATCAGACGAACTGGAAATCAATATTTATCAGGCTCTGTTTGAGTCAATCTTACAGTATGACGTTTTGGTATGGGGGAGTACTTTCAAGTACCTACCTAATTGATGAAATTTTTAAGATTCAAAAAATTACGTTAAGGGTATTGTTCAATAAGCCCAGCCGCCGTGACACATTATTTCATAATTTGAATTTGTTAACTGTCCACCAATTGTACACACTAAACATGTTCAAACTAATACGTAAACAGTATTTTATGTTATGTTAAACACATGTATTTTACTGATGTGAGACAGAGGCGGTCAAAATCAAGAGAGAGAGAGAGAGAGAGAGAAACACCTATAGTTTTTCACGGGTCCGGTTTTAAAAGTTAAGAAATATTAAAATTTCCCTTTGAAACCGCCCTTAAACCAACGTTAAAATTCCTGGTTCCAAAAAACCACGAGCTACTTGAACCGTGGTTCGAGATTCATGGTAAAACCGGAACTAAATTTGGATATTTCAACGTTCTTTCTTATCAATTAATACATGTTTCTTGTTCTTCAACATGTGCCGTTAATCCTCATACCAAAATGTACTACCTACTTCAGATGGTCTATCTACTATGGAGTTTAACTACCTAGAAACCCCAATTTTAAAACTGCAATAATATTTTGTTTTTAAAACCAAAGAAAAAACCGCTTTCCCGGAGGGGAAAAGAGGAAACGACGAGAAATGAAGTAGAGGGGGAAAGGCAGATGAGTAACTGGCGCAGAAAGAACTTCATTCCCGGAATTAATTGGGGCTGAGTTCGCCTCGAAAACCGCGAGATTAAAAACGAGCCCTCCGGTACTTCAGGCAGGTGAGCCTTACACATTTCCACCGGCTGTGTTTAACAAACATTTCGCCTTACGAGGTACGTGAAACATTTTTGCTTTTATTGGAGTTTAGATAAAAACTCAATTTCGAGATGATTCCAGTCACCTTTCGAGGGAAAGTTCAAAGTCATGAACAGATAAACAACGCTGAGTTTTTAGAAGAAAACGCGGCCTGTTTATACAAAAATCACAGAACAAGAATTTAATATATGTACATTCGAGACAACAGTGGTAATATAGTGAAGGGTGAATAGGAGCTGAAGGTTCCAAGGGAAAAAACGACGAGAGTCCACTTTTGGTCGATCTTGAGGTTTCTACTGCATTCTGTTGTTTATTATTTGTACTATTGTTACATGAAGCCATAAAGGAAAAGAACGGTCAGTATCACCACTTGATTAATTATCATCATCACTCGATCTACCATCAGACAATCAGCTATCTTACGCTCAGTCAACAATCAGCACTTAAACCACTGTCGCATAATCAGCTACCGACACTCGATCGACTATTAACACTCAGTTAACTATCAGCACTGAATTACGTGAGACAATCATCAATACACTGTCTAATAACAACACTCAGCCAAATATCAACAGTCAGCAAACCATCAGCATTCAATCAACTATCAACACTCGATCCACTGATCAACAAGTGGTGTCAAAACCTAACAATCAAATCACCTATCAACACTAAGTCATCTATCAACTCTCCAGCACTCGACCAAACTCTCAAACCCAACCAAATAATAATACTCTTTCAAATCTCAGAACCCTGCCAACTATTAACACTATCAAATATCAACACTCAGCCAACTGTCAGCATTAAATCAACAGAATCTACAGACAAATAATTGCAATTTTGCAATTATTGCAAAAAACTGCAAATGAAAAAGAAAAAAAAAAAACAATGAAAAATGAAACGGCAAAGCTATTTTAGAAATTAACCTATTTATTAATGGCAGAATATATTCATTAATACATAGATCCATGAATCACTTGATTGGATGTTCCCCCACACTAAGTTATCTTTTAATTCTCAATCAACTATCACCACTTGATCAACTACCTCACAATCAGCTCTGAATCAACCAACAACATTGAATAAACGATCAAAAACAGAATGTAAAAGCGATTACGCCCATTGAGATGGTAATTTTGATTACATCAAGAACTTTGGACGCATTTGCATTCATTTCAAAAGTACGCATAAATAACAAATCAAGCAAAATTTAATAACAAATTCTAAGCTTTTTATCATTTTATGAAAACCAGTGCAGCCAAAACGTGACCATAAAAATCGGTAAACTCCCATCACTCAGCCAACTATCAGTGTTCAGAAAAATATTAACACTAGGACAGCTATCACCACTTAAATAAAATTATCACCAGCACTTGATCTACTCCCGCATAATCAGCTGCCGACACTCAATCGACTATTAACATTAAAGTAATAAACTCAGTAAACCACCAGCATTCAATCAACTATAAAAATTCAATCCCCTGATCAACAAGTGGTGTCAAAACCTAACAATCTAACCACCAATCAACACTAAGACAACTCTCCAGCACTCAGCCAAACTCTCACACCCAACCAAATAATAATACTCGTTCAAATCTCAGCACCCAGCCAACTATCAACACTAAGCCAATTACCGACATCAAATCAACAGAAACTACCATCAACACTCAAATGAACTGTCAACACAGAAAACTGTTACGCCCATTGAGATTGCAACTTTGATTACTTCAAGAATGTCGCACGCACTTCCATCATTTTTATATGCCAACTCGAGCAATTTTAAAATAACTTTCACTCTTTTTCTTGATTGATAAAAAAATGGCAAAATTGATTTTGAATTCCTTTTCTACGTAAATATCCATCACAACGCCGTGTCCGTAGATATCCAGCACGTTGCATTATTGAGGGTATTTTGATATCATCTTTTGTTTCGCACGTTGGGGCTAGTGAAGGTTGATTTTCACGATTTTATGTTTAAGAAAAAGTAATCTTACTGTCTTTATGACATCTGGAACTTAATTACAAAGTATGGAGAACCAGTGTTCAGCTGAAGAACCCCTGTGGCTGAATTCGTTCCTAATCGATCTTTCATTTTACTCAATACGGACGACAGTTCTAGGTTCGTAGGACTATTGATAGACGTCTATTCAGTGTTGAAAATATACGTTGGATCCTGGCCTAGTGAGAATTGCAAGACTTGTCACTTAGTGACCCAAGTGTCACTTAGTGACCCTTAAATGTTCCCTCAGTATCGAACAATTATTCTCACTATTTGTAGGTGCTTCACTGTACGGGAGAAATATGGAAAAACGCTGGCAGTCCAATGAGTTCATAATTTTCTGAAACTCACACGATTGCTCTGGTCGTTTTGAAGTTTAGGAGGTGACTTGTAGGGTCAACAATTGAGGTAATTAGCTTTGGGTGAATTTCTACAGAACGATTTCGACTTGGAGTCCGAAATTTCCAAGAAATGACACCCTGACAAGATTGAGGTAATCTCAAAGTCAGGGTCAACTATACCCCAAGTGCGGAAAAAAAAAAAAAATTTATAACACATTTTAAGGCAGGGACCTGCGGCCCAGACAGCTATTAAATGCTCCCCAACTAAGAAATATTCAAAATGATGTATTAATAAATGTAAGATACAAGAATAGTCACTGATGGTCACTATGGTCGGTAAAAGATAAGGACTTGTGAAATTAATCGAGAATGACGCTACTGAAGCTCGAAACACTAACTTAATGAAGTACCATTAAGTTCATCAAGAAAATGTTAACGGTAGAGCTTTAAAAATGGATGACGTAATGCAAATCGTTGTTTCAACTGTAAATTTTATACGATCAGAAGGACTGAATCGTCGTCAATTTCAAGAACTTCCTAAATGCTTGTGAATACGGTGACATAATTTATTTCGCAGAAGTAAGATGGCTTCGTCGAGGCCAAATGTTGGAAAGATTTTATGATTTGATTAATGAAATTAAATTATTCACGGTATCTTAAGAAAAAGTCATTCCGGAATCTGAAGATGAGAATTGGCTAATGCATTTGCAATCCATTGCACCGAAATATATCTGCGTTCAAAATGAAACTGAGGTTATGGCAAAATCAAATTAAGGAGAATAATTTTACACAATTAAAATGTTGGCCTAACATAACGTGATGACCAGTAAAAAATATTTAGTCTTAGATTTGATAGAGGAATTTGAAAACAAGTTTGAAAATTTTGGAAAGAATGGTCAATTTTTTTGTTTTTTTGCAACTCCTCTCTCAGTACATAGGTACAATTTTTACCAGGAATGTTTCAAATGGAAGGCTGCAATGTGAAATTCAACTTGAAGATGAATTGAATAATGTCTGTACTAGATTTTTTTTAAGATCTATCTTCCCAGTAACAAAAAACCGACACTTCACTATCACCTATTATTCATGACATGTCAGCACATATATTTGAGAACAATTATCTTCAAGAATGAAGCATATAAAAAGCAAAAAGAGAAGTAAAATAAGTGATGAACATCTTGAGAATTCATTAAAAATCGCAAATACTTCCATTGAACCTAATATTGATGGAATAGTTTTTAAACAGTCAAATATCTCACTAATTTTCTGTCTTTACACCTTTAAAAATTGTAACCGAATTGTAACTAACAACAAATATCAATGAAAATTGCTTAAAACATGTCATTTTTGCGTATTTTAAAGTGGGGCCCAAGATAACATATAACACTGTATTTATTAAAGATAATACTGTATTTTTTCAATGTGGCCCAGTAGACCTAGATGGCTGGACAACCCTGTTATAAGGCGTTTTACGGCTCTTGAGAATCTACGCACCACGAAACTTATAAGGACATCATTAAGAGAGAGTTATAAAATTGTTTTGTAATTCTATTATATAGGATTATTATTGAAAATAGTAAACAAACTAAAGACTTTGAATGTAAAAAAAAACTATTTAATTTGATTGGTGATTTAGCAATTAGTCAGTCATACGCATGAGTACGAACCTACTATGTAATTGATTCGAAAAAAAAAAGAAAGGCTGCAAATTATTACACAAAGGTTTATGATCGTACATCAACCCGAATTTTGGAGCGGACGCAAAGACGCAAGCTAAAAAATGAGATAATTTGCAATTATAAGAAATCATATATAGATTTTCCTCATAAAAGTAATGAAGTAATATTTACATTTAGTTTCGACCTAAAAATTAGAGAAATTCTAAAATCACTCAAATTCCACGTTTAACCTTTTTATTGTGGTGCTCGTGTCTCCCCGTTTATTGGGAAAACTTCCTTAGGATATCAGCTTTCTGACGGAATAATCATTTTCCATTTTTCAACAGAAAATATTTCAAGAAAATTGAATTCGGATGCTAAAAAACACGGGTTTTTCCGCTAAATCAACGGTTTTTAGCACAGACATCTTGGAAGGTACTTAATTTGCAATTGATCGAAAACAATGATCACCGAGAATGAGAAAAATTTTGTCTGGAAAATCAAATTATATATAATCCCGTCACCGTTCAGGAACAAACTTGAAAGATTGGTGAAAAAAGGTCGACTTCTTTTAATTAATAAAACAATCAATTACTTAAAAAATTGGTTCGAAGTCCCCCCACTCCCTTTTTCTCTCACACTGATCCTCGCCCGACGTCAAACCGATATGTTTTCGAGTCTGATACTTCCAGTTTATGTATATTTATATATAGTATCAATTATTTATGTGAGAGAAATTTAGACAAGTATATAGAATGACATATTCTAACATTTCGAAAAAATCTTGATCACCATCCCGAACTTGCTCCTAATGGGGAGTAAATTTATAGGTAGGATTCAGAGACTCGGGCTTCTAATTTTGTAGTAGGCACATTTGCTGTAATTTTGTTGTTTTGCCCAGTTGTAATCAAGTTTTCCTTGTATTCCCTATTTGATCTGAAATTTTAGTTGAAAAATTGAAAAAAAAAAAAGGTATACGTATTTAATGTATATATATATAGACTTACCTGGCAGAGGAGGGTGGTGAATGCAGTGGTCCTTATATCCATCTGGAGGACTCAAAGTCAGCTGATCAACGAACTCGACTGGCGGATCAAACGGCGTCAGATCCAACGACCCGACGACGGGAGCCCCGCAGACGTCGTCGTCATCCTCGTCCTCCGCGTAACAGAAATCGCCGCCCCCGCAATCGCAGCCGCCGCCCCCGCACTCTTCGCGAATCAAAATCACGTAATCCGCCTCGAAGAACTTGTTGAGCGACTCGTCGAACTGAACTTTGTGTTTTTTCCGTTTTTTCGACGACGCCCGTTTGAGGGCGGACTTGATTTTGTCGGGGTCGTGCTTCATCGGGCGTCCGGAGGCGACTGGAGGCGGACGGATATTGATTGGGGAGGCGGCGGTTCCGCGCAGGTCGCCGCCCCCCGACATCGATCGTGTACAGGCGGATCCGCCAGGATTCGAATCCACAGGTTCCCCAGGACACGAACCGGGTTTCTGGGTCTTGAGGTCTCGCTCAGAAACCTCTCCTGCGCCCCACAACACTCCAGAATCCTTTCCATCCACTTCCAATGACGATTTACCACCATCAAAATCCAAGTTTTCATCGAATTTGACCCTTTTAGACCCTCTACAATCACTTACACCTGATTTTTGGGTCATACAGTCTCCCAAGGGTGAACCAGACTCCCCTCCTGAACTTTCCAGTCCAACACAGTCATCTTCCATCGATTTCCCATCAACAAAACTCTCTGACTTCTCGAACTGGACACCTCTACACCCTTCATTAACATCACATTTCTGCAGCAACGAGCTCGTTTCGTGTTCATCACCCCCATTTGAACGGTCCACATTCTCAACCCAACGAGATGTGACCTCACCATCCGATTTCGACCCTCCGAATCCTTTTTCATCACATTTCTTAACCGTCCAACTCGGTTCGAGTCCTGACCCGCTCAAATCTGACTTATGCACCATCCAATGCGACGGTATCTCCCCGGCGTCGAAATCCTCAGGAACTCGGATCTCCAAAACGTCGTCTTTCTGCCTCCAGTCGAAATCGTTTCCTGAAACCTGACCCACCCTAATCTCCGGAACTCCGAAATCCTCCTTGCCAAAATCCAAATTCGTTTCACCTTCCATAAAATCCATTTTTCGATCTTTCAATCCTTCCTGTCCCAAAATCTCGCTCCACGACTCGCAGCTCGTGTCCATCGAAACGTCGCTTTCCTGTCTGGAGAACTCCCCGATTTTGGGTTCCGCCGGTTTGATTTTGACTCCTTTGGCGTCTTTCTCGACGACTATTTGATTTCTGTACTCAACGACGACGGGCGACGTTTCTTTCAGTCTTTTGTACTCGTGATAACTCTGTATGCGGCCTCTCTCGGTTTTCTCTCCCGTTTCTTTGGACTCGATTTCGCACAATTTCTCCAACATTTCGAAAGTTTCCAACTCGGATTTCTCCAGGTCGGAGTCATTGCCGGAATCCTCTTCCTCTTCGAGTTCCTCCTCGGCTTCGACTTCCTCCTCTTCCTCTTCCTCGATGGTCGTCAAGTAGCAGTTCCACGAGTACTCCCCCCTGTCTTCGAACCCCTCGCAGTCCTGATAATCCCCTTCGCTCTCCTGCAACACAAAAAAACACATTTCCATTAGTACATCTCTTAAGGCTGTTTTATTCTGCGAATGCTACCCTTCCTACTCCACTTTCTGACCGCAAAACTTCAAAGTCAAACAGATTGGAAAGAAGTAATGCCTGCAATGCACGCTGAGGCTTTGGTTTGTAGCGGTAAATGTGAATTTTTCAAGAATCAATTTTTTAAAAAGTAGAGCATAAAAAAAAGAATAGTTATAAATGTTAAATTGATGTTGACGGTTACAATAACTGAATGTTAATTGGAGAAAACCGTGCTTTTACAGGGTGTCCCATCTGTAGAGGAAAGATCGAAATAAAATAAAAATCTTTAAAGTAAAAAAACTAGGATTTTAGGGGTGGGTTGGTTTGATATGGGACAGAAGTTCCTGAGAATTATTAGTAGAGACACCTGATGTCTGGCCGGTCGAGTCTGACACACAATGTGCATTATACAGGGTGTCCCATCTATATGGGCCCATTAAGGAATTGCAGCCACGCGGTGCGAGCTATCAAAAAATTGAACTGGGCCTTTTCTATAGTATTTTTACTCTACTTGAAGGTGGTGAAACCCGTTTTTCATTTTTCGATGTTTTAGTGCCTCAAATCTTCCATTGAAACTTGAGGTTATCCCTTGACCCTCCTTTTTAATTTTAGTTTTCGATTCTGCTTTGAATTTGGAAGAGAAAATGCACCGTTGAAAATTTTTTAGAGACTTCCTTTCAGAGTAATTTCACATTTTGTGAACAACAAAAATCGACGAATTCTTTTTGAAAAAACCCCTTTCTTAAATTATTTTCAGTATTTTTTAGATTTTGGCCACATTTGTTAACTCAACATCAAATTTAATATCAACAGAAGCCAGTTTCCATCATCAGCTAATTCCATCATCAGCTGTAATTCCTCAATGGGCCCATATATATAGGACACCCTGTATAATGAGGGTGAATGGGAGGCACCAATGTACTTTATAGTATTGCATGGAAATGAAGGCAAATGTTGGTCAAGTCAAGTTGGCCTGAGACCATTAACTATCCAAATAAAAAGAACTGTGCGAAATGAATTGAAATACAAACAACTATTCTGAAAGTACTGGAGATAAATATATAAGCCTCATGGCGATGCCTTAACTGCCTTTTGTTAATCCAAAATATTATATCTACCTAATTACGTTGAACTAAAGTTACCCACTTCTAAAACCTATTTACCTATTCAACTGCTTGTTACCAAATTATCCAAATGGCTCCCAGATTCACTAACTGTCAAAACTCACTTTCGCAAATTAATCAAATTAGCAGTAGATTGTGAGGCATTTTTTCAGCCTCCATCGAAAAACGTCTTCAGAATTAAGTGAAACTGTCTCCTTTTAACAGTTTTTGGCTCCAAAAACCCTACTACATTCTCAGTTCAGTATATTCCAAAACTGCCTATAGTTGAATTGCCCACCATAGCTTCCTACATTCAAAGGTAATAACACTAGTAGTAAACACTAGAAGCCGCAAGTACTATCCTAGTCTACTGTTCTTCAATAATTTGATTTCTCATTCGTTAAGAACCAACATAATGATCTAGCTTGTAAGGTGATGGAATGGTATAGTTGCCCCTTCCATTGAGGCGGATGCGGTAATAATGCACCGCCACGCTCAGAGGATGACACAGCCGCTTGAAAACATCGGATTCACCTCCCAAGGGGACGGATTCGAAAATCGGGAAGGGCCAACTAACCATATCCATCACAAGCTACTGCGATTTTTTCTTCAATTCGAAGCTTAAGGTTGTAGTTCCTAAGCTAGTCCTGCGTGGCTTGCATGTTACCTCATTCAGGCGCTGCTTTAGAGTAAAAGTGATGAAAATAATAATTTATCAGTAGCAGTTTATCGAACTAAAGGCCGGGACACACTCCTGCACTCTTCCGATCCAGCTCCGATCCGATTTTGCCCGCCTCGCCGCGTCCAGCTTCCCTCCGACCGCCAGTCGCCTCTCGAATGTTAACAATGTCTTGTGACTGAAGGAAAATGTTGAAGAATTTTAGCAACTGGGAATTGGCCATGGTGGCACTTGCACTCGATGAGGAAGGTGAAGAGAATGGAAGGTGTTTGGAGACGAAGGACCAAAATAAACGTAGATTCTGGGTGCACGCTGCTTGGAAAAGCAGACCTAAAGAAGGAGAGTTTACAACGTTGCTACCTCATCTTTTGGACGATGAAACCAAGTTCTATCAATATTTTAGAATGTCGATGTCTACTTTCAACTTGTTGGAAGCAAAAGTAAATAAAAGGTTTGGTCGTACAGTACCGGATATTCCCTCACACACTCAATTAGCTCCTCCGGTTTGATAGACATTGTTATTTAATTTTAGTTTGGAAAAAGCACCACAAAACGGCACGAACAAATTCACTAGAGCTTGGAAAATGAGAGCACGGCCGTCCTGCACCCTTCCCGCAAGCTGGACAACGAATAGATTCCGATTCCGGTGCAGGATCGGAAGCGAAATCGGAGTCGGACGGGAGTGGGATCGGTCGTGAGTCGGAAAAGTGTGAACCACACGGTTCAAGTTCGAATACATTGCCCTCTCCGACAGCCGTCCGACTGCATGATCGGAGCTGGATCGGAAGAGTGCAGGACATGTGTGTCCCGGCCCTAAGCCTGAAATACAGAAAATTTTACTGGCTCATGGGACGACGCTCAGTCTGCCAATAGAGAGCAAACTTTTGCTCTACAAACAAGTCCTCAAGCCTGGATGGACTTATGGATGCCAGCTGTGGGGCTGTGCAGCCAAGAGTAATATTGTAATGATTCAACAATGTCAAAATAAAGTACTCAGGGAAACCAAAGGGCAACTTGGCAGACTTTTCTTTTAATTTTAAATATTTAAAATTTGATTATAATTAGTATGTTTGCAAGTGCAGGACACTCCGTTTACGTGTGTGTAGTGATGTTTACCTCGTACTCATCTTCTTGTTCGTCTTCGCCTTCGTAGTCGTCCTCCTCCATCTTGTTGTCCTCGTCGCTCTCCTTCCCGCTGTCGCTGCTCTCGCCCCCGCGCTTTCGGACCTCCGAGACGAGCTCGGGCGGGTCCGGGGGCTCGTCGGCGGGGAGATCGACCAAGGAGTTTTCCGGGCTCTCGAGGGGAGCGCAGGGGCTGAGGGAGGCGTCCGACGAGTCCGACTCGGACGCCGGGTCGGGTCCGAGCTCCGGAACTCCGGTGCCCCACATCCTCTTCACAGCTCTTCGACACCCGACATCTGAAACAAAAAAACGCAAAAAAGTCAGTACATATGTTATAGTTAATGTGTGAAATCCGTTATCATATACAGGGTGTAGTATCCGGTGTACGATCCGAAAAACTTGCGACACGTGTTCTACAACTAATTTCCAACAAAAAGTACCTAGTAGAGTTTATTTTTAAGAGGCTTCGTTTTCGAGTTATTCCGCTTTCAAGATTTTTTTCGTGTTTTCGACCTTACGGCACTAAAACGGCCGTAACTCCGACGTTTTAGAAATATTGGAAATCTAAGGATACCGTTGGAACTAAAGGGTGAAAAATGAGCATTAAATTTAAATATCGTTTCGGTCTTTAAAATTAGTAATTTTTTAAAAGGAACTAAATTTTTTAAAATCCTAAAAATTAAATGTTGCCAAATTTTGAAAAAACACTTTTTTACTGGCTCATTAGTTCCACTTAATTTTAATGATACGTTTGAGCCTGTAAGCCAGAAAACCTATTTTCAAGCTTTTCAAAGGTATAGGTAATTATTATCTATTTTTTAGAGGGAACTTTTTTGGAGAAAGTTGAGATTGTATTTTTTTGCATAAACACCTCCACTGCCACGGTGCACACCACCAACACCACTTTCGATATAAAATGCAAATTATGGCCTCTGGTACTAATGTTTTGTCAACGAACGATATCAGCTGTGTATTACAAATTGATAGTTTAGAGGAGGCAGCCAAATGGTACAACTTTGTGAGGATTCATTAAGAACCAGGAGTTGAAGAGGTATCATTTTAATTTTATTTTACTTTTTTATATCAGTAAAATAGCATAAAAAGGAAAGAAAAACGTTGTATTTAACTCTTTCTCATACTTGAAAATTATGATTTTACCGTTTCTCTTATGCAAACTATGCAACCCTGAACCTATGTAATTCTATAAATTTTGAAGCATAAAGTAACTCAATATGTTTTTATTTTCTCATTTTATGTCGAGCTGTCTATTTTATTTTTCTTCTTTACGCTACTTTATCTAATTATGAATTATATGCTGCTTAGAAATCAAAGATGATTATAATTATGAATTCGGCTTCAATGTCAAACAAAAAGGATTCCCTACTTAAATATATTATTCCTCTATATTAACCGTTCACAGTGTGTAGAGATAAAGAAATTTCTAATATTACGCATTCTATATGAATCCTCGCTATCAATTATGGGTCATTCATTATCTAAATACAGCAATTTTAGGGCGTCTCTTGATCTCACTCAGGTCCTAAATTTGAACGTTCTGCTGCTTAATGCCACTGTTTACCTCATTTATTCGTAATGTTATTATATTATTATTCAGTATAAAACTATTGGGGAAGGTCTTGGCGATTCACTCATGCCTTAAACACGATACCATTTTCGATATAAAACGCTCGTTAGCAACATGCCAAAAAGGATGGATCCCCTCCTTCAAAGTACCTACTGAAGATGTACTACAAATGAAACGAAACTTTAGCCTAATATTGAACCAATTATTGAACAGCAGACAACCCTTAGCTTTAATAGCACGGTTAGTAAAATTAAAAATTCGTTCTGAATATATCGATCTATTCACGGATTCTAATAATTATTATGAGGAAGAGAAAGAGAGAGATGAAATTTATTGACAATTAAACAACAAAAATTGAAATTTACATTTCAAATGAAAAATCATCGTTGATATACCGAACACCCTGTGTAGAGGTTCGTTATTTTTGCGATCAAATCATCGATCTATCTACATTAAACGAAGATGTACTTTTAGTAGTCTCAGGTACATTTCTAAACACGGCACCTCGCGCCTCCATAGCTTGCGATTGCATTTAGATAAAATACGATATCATACAAAATGAAAATGTAAAAAAAAGGACTAACTTTTAGCAACTTGAAAGAACTACCTTATATGGCTACATGACTCCAACTTTTTATAATTCTACATTACCTATTGATTTGTACATTTTCCGTATTATTGTAATCAATTTCTGGATTTCATTTCCCATCTTGCAAGTCTTTGTAAGATCTTACTCCTAGATCGCCTGTGTAGCGATTAAAAACAAGCATTTCTCAACTAAATGGTATTTAAGTTTTAAAGGCAACTGGAAGTTTTTCGGTTTAGAGGCAAGAAGATGAAGGTTATAAATGAAGTTGTGGTTATCAAACTGAAGTTTCCAGCTCTTCTCAACGTCTAACCGCACTGGAAATAATTCCATATCGCTCAAAATGTCAGAAAATGGCTAAAAAACTGTAGAATTAAGACACTTTAGCACGTGACTACTTAGAAGAAGTGCATCAACTGTGAATTGGAACATCCAGAGTTATTTGCACAAATTGAGTTGAAAAATGTACTTCAGTACCACTAAAATGAGCTAAACGGTGATACAAATTGCAAATAGAATCAAAACTTCTCATATTTAGTGGTAAATAGAGATATTTTTAAAGATTTAAATGATTTCAAAAGTGCTTTTCCATAGAACGGTATCCGTAAACCATCTCGGTTAACAGATAACTCTCATATTTCTAATTTACCATGAAGATGACGAAAAATGCTGAGAGATTCGCTGTTGAGGCCATCCAACATGACTGAAATTTCATCATAACTTTATATCACCCGCTGATTCGAAATGTTTTCCGTATTATTGTACTCAAGTCCCACCACGTTATGTTGCCTGGACTGTTGGAATAGCGAGAGGAGAGGAACGAAAGGTTATGAACTAATGAGGTTATCAGGCTGAATCGGCTTCCATCTCTTCCCTGTGTCTAACCGCACTAAAAAGTAATACAATATCGGGAGCTATCCAATCAAAGATGATTATAATTATGAACTCGGCTTCAACGTCAATGCAACAATTTTGAAGAACTCCATCTCAGATTAATTTTGATTTAAATTCTCATGATTAGATCTTCAGATTATCTTCTTTCACATACAAAGGATTCCCTACTTTAATATATTATTCATCTGTATTAGCCGTTCATAATATCTAAAACATAGATGTGTTTTCAGAGATGTTTACCTCATTCATTCGAAATATTATTATTCAATATAAAATTATTGGGGAAGGTCTTGGCGATTCACTCATACCTTAAACACGATACCATTTTCGATATAAAACGCACATTGCAACATGCCAAAAAGGATGGATCCCCTCTTTCAAAGTACTGAATATGTAGTACAAATAAGACGAAACTTAGGCCTACCACAGAGCCAATCATTTAACAACCCTTAGCTTCAATAGCATGGTTAGTAAAATTAAAAATTCGTTTTGAATATATCGACATATCCAAGGCATCTAATTATGAGGAAGAGACAAGAGAGATGAGATTTATTGACAATTAAACAACAAAAATTGAAAAATAAATTTCTGGTAAAGCACTAGAATTCTTAGAAACCCATTTTTACAGGTTTCTTAGAAACAAAAGATGATTATAATTGTGAAACCCGCGTCGATGTGAACGAAACAATATTGAAGCACACCATCTCAGATTAATTTTGATTAACAAAAATATTTCCTTTCATAAAAAGTATTACCTACAATTAATTTGTGACAAAATGCGCCTCTTACAAATATGTGTATTTGCCTCTTACAAAAGTTCCTTTCTTTTAAAGGCATTCACAACTTTTCATTGATTTTACATTTATGTTATCGACTCGAGGAAGCTATATGGCACATTAAATTGGCAAGACGAAATCATCAGATTCTTGAGTACTTATGTCCAGAAATATTTAGCATAAGCCCCAGTAAAACCCGTTTTTGGTGGACTTTGGTTTTGATAAGGATTGATTTTTCCCGAAAACCGTTCTGAAAACGCGTATTTTACCTTATTTCTCTTATAATGAAAGATCTCTTATAGTTTCTTATAATGAAAGTTTTCAATCGAAGAAAAAAACGATTTTTAACCTCCCCGAGTTGGACGAGAAAATGGACCGAAACTCTACGAAAAACGCTTTTAAACTTTTCATCCGAGTCCTTAACGTTGTTCCCAAAGGAAAATCTTGTTAACCCTTCTTGCCACACGACCTAACTCTTCCCTAGACCCGAAACCCCCCCCCCCCCTCTCCAACTTTTCCCAAGGCTTTCCCGGCCCTTAGACCGCGGGAAAACGCTCGAAGCCCTTTTTTAAACGAGCGACCTCCTTTTCAGTTTCAAGTCCCGAAAATTCAGATGTTAGCCTTCTCGCTATTTACCCGGGTCTGGCGGACCCACCCGAATTTCCCTCGCGATAACCCCCCTATAACCTCTCCCTTTCCGTTTCCCCAGTTCACTTCATCAACTGAAGGAGGCACCGCCCACGGAAAATCTCAGGCAGCTGAGAGTGATTTACGGACTATTAAAACCGTTGGAAGCAGTTGGGAAGTTGTTTTTTCCCGTTCGTTGTGTATGTAAACGTGATTTATACAGGTGCTTTAGAAAGTAAGCTATGAACGAATAACGGCATCTCGTTTCAAACTCTAATACTGCCATTGAAAAACAACTTTTGGTTCATAAAAATTTGTTAGAAACTTGAGATTTACCTCTTTGGTAAAAACGTTCACAGCCTTTCATTTATGATAACACTACAACACGTGTTCTACATTCTACAAAAATCATAATGAAGTCATAGAATTAGAAGAACATCTTGAGTTTTAACAATAATTACAACTAAAACTAAAATACACTACACTCCCATGTCGAATACTTTCCAGAAAACCTGGGGGCGTTTAGTGAAGAGCAAGTAGAAAGATTTCACCAAGACATTCGGGATATGAAAAAACGCTACCAAGGACGATGGAACGTCACTAGTTGTGGCTAGCTGACTATTGTTGGATGCTCAAGAGGGACACGGACAATGCTGGAGCACGTAAACGTGTGCAACGAAGTATCAAAGAAAAAAAAAAGGTTCCACAAGCAAAGTGAATGAAGTTTTTGAGCATTTTGTACTGAATAGTAAACAAATACCTTATTTTATTTTGAGTTTATAAACAATACAAATTATGGTATTTTTTCTACGTTTTCGTTTTTTATGTCCCCCTCTCCACTAATTTGCAAGAAAACTGTTCGTGATGGAGGAAAATAGCGGTCATTTTTGGATTCAGCACACCAAAAAACATAACATTTAACTAAAATATTCCATGCAGCTGATCAAAAAAAATTTTTTTTTTTGCAGACCTGTGTAATTAGCAGGGTTAGTAATATTCGAGGTTTTTTATTAGTAGTAGTGGCTTACTGTAAAATATATGGCGTTGTGTAGCTTTTAAACGTGAGTGAGGTGCATTTATAATATTATAAGTAGAGTATTTTTAGAAGAAAAGGCCGTTTTTTAAAGAATCCTAATGCTTGTGCGTTAGCAAGAGAGAGAACTTGACTTGGCATATAACGGTGCAACACAGAAAACCTTACTCAATTATTAGGTTCGTATAAATCACTTGGAAACCTTTTGGTTTTTTAATTGTAATTTTAAGAACGGCCTTTTGAGCTGTAATCAGAAGACGCAACAAAAATGATCCTAACTCGATTCTTCGCGAATTCATAGCTTTTGATTGCAGTCGAGATAAAATACTTGGACTACCACCAGCCACGCGGCGTAGCCCAGACCTCCCGTTGAAGGGGCACCAACCTAACCGATTTTTTCGAATGGTGAGAACGGATGATCGTCCATTAACTCGAGTAGTATCATTTAATTCATGGAACTAATTTATACCTGAATAATCAAGTACCCACTACATCGAAGGTTTTTGGTAGGATTTTCAAATATGATATTATGATAATCAATAATAATTACCTAATTGTATACTAAAATAATATTTAATTTATAAGGATAAATCCCCTAAAACAAATTACTTCGAAAATAAATTCCGATAATACATGAAAAACGTTTTTTTTTTTTTTTTTTTCAAATTTTCTCTTGCTTATAACAAATAGGTTTCGTAACTTCCAATTCACAAGAAAAACTAGCCTGGAATTCAAACTTCCTAACGGTATATCCATAAACTAATTTCTAAATTTATACAACAAAAAAACTAACCTATTCTTTAGACAGTTTTTTTATGTTTTGATTTTTTAATAGACTAATATTTAAATGTAATCCCTCAGTGTTGATTGATCAAGATATCGAGATTACTGACACATCCCAACACAATGTTGCATTTTTGACAAAATTTCGTAAAATAAAGTACAATAGTTTTGAAAAAAAACCTTAGGAAGGCTAACGCCTTCCTTAGTCTTCCTTAGGTAGGTGGACGGAAGGATTTCCTCTTTTTTTTTAACTCAATTTTTGAAATTTGAGTACCTTGAAACGTTAACCAACAACTTTTGAAAGGAGTTGAATACATTTTTTTGCAGCTTGGGAAAACTAACTTATATGGTCACATGACTCCAACTTTTTATAATTCTACATTACCTATTGATTTGTATATTTTCTATGATCAATTTTTGCATTTCATTTCTGCATTACATCTCTCATGTCTTTCTAAGATCTTACTACTGGATTGCCTGTGTAGCGATTCAAGACAAGTATTTCTCAACTAAATAAGTATCTAATTGTTATAGACAACTGGAAATTTTTGGCTTTAGAGGCGAGAAGAGTGTGAGGTTATAAACGAAGTTGCGGTTATCAAACTGATCAGGTTTTTCGGTTTCCAGCTCCTCTTTACGTCTAACCGCACTGGAAACAATTCCATATCGCCAAAAATGTCAGAAAACGGTTAATAAATCGTCAAATAAGACATTTTGGCAACATACTACTTAGAAAAAGTGCATCAATTGTAAAATAGAACCTTCAGAGTTATTGCACGAAATAGTGTTGAAAAACGTGATTTAGTTACACTAAAATTTGCTAAAAAAAATCTGGAAATCGCGTATAAAATTTAAACTCCTCACATTTAGTAGCAGTTTTGGATATTTAAACAAATTTAAATAACTTGAAAAGTGTTTACCATAGAATTTTATACTTACGTATACCATCTCAGAGAGAAGATAGTTCTCGAACTTCTAGTTTGCCATTATTATAATGAAAAACGCTGAGGAATTCGCTGTTGGACATCCAACATGACTGAAATTACATCGTAACTTTATATCACCTGCTGATTCGTAAATTTTCCGTATTATTGTAATCAAGTCCCTCCACGATATGTTGCCTGGACTGTTTGAATAGCGGGAGGAGAGGCACGAAAGGTTATGAACAAATGAGGTTATCAGGCTGATAACAGTAGTAATCGGCTTTCATCTCTTCCCTGTGTCTAACCGCACTAAAAAGTAACACAATATCGGGAGCTTTCCCAGTAAATACTGGTCTACCATGAATTACTAATCCCAATCACATCTCCAGCTTGAATTCATTTCAGCCAAAATATCAACGTCAAACTTTCCGGCGGAGTGGTAAATTAGAGATTGTACCCAAATTAAGTACCCAAATTCAAACACGTTTCGTTGGTCAGTCAATTTTTGAAAAAAAGTTGAAATCAGACAATTTAATGAAACAATTAGGCTAATTTTACTCGACCATTGAATTGAGTATAAAATGTTTGGGTATCTCAAGGGTTGGGTAAATTACGAACTGGCTTCTAGGCCGATATTTTGAAATATTTATAGTACTTCTTCAATGGTGATAACAGAGGTAGGTACATGTCAATCAGAAAAAATATGGATGGGCGGTAACACACCAGGTATATGGACAGGTAATAATAGTTTTTATAAAACGGACTTATTTTGTAAAAACGACATTTATACTTGATTTACCTTGGAAATATGGGTATACATATAGGTAACTTGATGATTATTTCATAGTGAATGGAACAATGTCACTCCCGAATGACATTGGTTATAGTGAACGAGGGTGAAAAGTTGGAGCAATGTGGGTGAACATGTTAACACGTTTTTCGTTGAATTGTGTATAATGTTTTGTCGTGTATTGTGTATTGAGTGTGCTGTGTGGACTAAGTGTGTACGATTTGGGAAGTTGAATTATTTTGTGTCGAAAGTTTTGGCAGTTAATCACTTGTACATACTGTAATCTATCTAGCTTCATCCAGAAGAAGCTATTGGTTTCATATTTTTCGTTTTTCTTTACGAAAATTTGTACACAGATGTGTCTTATATCTGTATTTGATAAACCTTGTACTCAAATAGTTGACAAATGGATGTCAAACGCAGCCTATAGTGACTGTAAATTGTATTCCACGTGCCTTTGAAGGAGAACCAATTACATTTTATCTCCATAGGTAGATCTTGAAAGAAATTAGCATCGAAGGATTCCTCAGCCGATCGCTGTGCATCCATAATTAGCAATTTTATTCTAGAGATGTCCCATAGGCCTGCATTCAAATTTCAGCACTGTATTTAACCCAAGACAGAAATGACCAAAATGGTAGTCAAATGACTGGTGCCGTTGAGATCACAGAAACTGCAGCTCATTCTAATATTGACATTCAAATATCACAATACTCCAAAAAACTGAACTTTAACATATAAATTATTGCATTACGAATTCATAAACAAGTTCAAAGACTGTACTAAAAGAGAGCAAAACTGCTGCATACAATCAACGATACCCGTTGAATTTTCAGAATTAGTATTTTGTCAAGCCTTTTACGAATTTGTTATCAATAAACCATAATATTTGAAATTGTTTCGAATATAATATCGATGCACATTGTTGGTTATTAATACGGTATTTGATGAACCACAAATACAGCAATAATTAGGGGCCTTCGGCCGCCAAAAAGGCAGTAAGTTGTCAAAAAACCCAATTTCGTAACCGATGATTATGGCTCCTTCATAAACGTAACGACACATGTGTAAACACCTTCAGAAAGGAAATCGAAATTGAAAGAACCATTCTCATAAACTGATTCCTCATCTCTTAACAATATTTAAGTAACTAATATTTAAGTTCATTGTAGTTAAGCTACAATGGCGCAGCGTCAGAATCCAATCAAAATCAATTCCACTAGCTCATTTGTAAATAACAAAAGTTATACCTTGTTATAATGTCAAAATTAAACTTGAAAAGAGAAAATCGCAATTGCAGCCGATTCGAGGAAATGTTTGGTAGGTCATCCCCGTTGACGTCCTTTCCAGCAAGTTTTTTTAAAGATTTTGTTCTGCTAAAGGTCTACCCGTAAAGAGTACTTAGTTTTTGCCATTGATTAATTTGATTTTTGCCGTATTGATCATTGAGCTATTATGGAGAAATACGAATTTGTCGAATATAATATATTGTTATAATCAAACATATGATATCATGATCGTTAAACGGATTCTCCTAATCGAATACGGATAGTGGTTTTGTTTAAATAACGTAACTTAAGGCGTTGAATTGGGCACCCAAATACTATTCTGTGTATTGGCTCCGTTAAGTCACATAATATTACGATTTCTGACACGAGAATGAGTAATAACGACGTCATGCAGAGGGGCTAGTAACTCTATTCACTTATCAATTCAGACCCGTGAAAATAGCTGCCATAATTTGTAGATGCATTCACGATGAAAATGCTTGGGCGGCTGTCAGCCATCTTAATTACAATTAATGTTGGAGTTGAGAGCCAATTGTCGGTCCAGTAAGTTTGGTGAAAAGCTTCGAGCGGATTTTTTGTTTTAATTCGATGTTTAAAATCTAACTTTGAAGTGTAAACAATAATTTTTGACGTAGGGTTGAACACTTTTAAATACAAATAATAAACAGAAAAACTGCTGCCAATCAATAATATTCAATTCACTCTTACCGTGCGTTTTCCACATTTGATGTTTTGTGCGACCAATTGGTTTACCGTGTTCCCAGGAGTACTAGCAATAGGCGCTAACAGGTTTTCATGGGTGATTAACACAGTGATTTTCCTACCAATGTTTTCTGGTTTTAGTCTCCACTGTGGTCTCATTCTAGGAGCTAATTTTAGAACTATTTAAAGTTGGTGAACTAGGTCTCCGTTTCTACATTAATTCAGTAATTAATGATTTATAAACAATCAAATCGATTAGTAGCTAATCTGCAGCCTATCCCTCATTCTAAATTCCATCAAAATCTAAAGAAAATGGCAGAAATTAAGCTCCTGTAGAGGATTTGTGAACCATTTTCAATCTCATGAATAAGATTTGTTAAAAACACGATTTAAAGTATTTTCCGTGTCCAGGGAGATGAAGTGTTCTATCCCAGGCTGTGCCGGAGTATTCATGAGCTTATTTATAATCACAGTGATGCATTTTAATCATGATTGCTTTTCGATTTTTGAAATCTACGTGTCTTGAAACGAGAACAAACAATTTTGGAGGGAGGAAAGACAATTTTTTTTTCTTAGTCAATACAAAGGTTCATTATTGGAAACAATCGACAACAAAACAAAAAACTAGCAGCTGCCCTAATTACTGAAGTCACTCTACCGTGCATTTTCCACTATTGTTTTGTCTCGCCTATTGGTTCTCTGCGGTCCTAGGAGTATTACGAATAGACTGTAATAGGTTTTTCATGGGTAAGAACAGTGATTTTTCCACCAATGTTGGCTGGTTTAGACCTACTGTCTCACTGTAAGAGCTAATTTTAGAACTATTTAAAGTTGGTGAAGTAAGTCTCCGTTTCTACTTTTATTCAGTAATTAACGATTTATAAACAATCAAAACGATTAGTGGCCATCTGCAGCTAAAAACTTACAGAAACTAAGCTCCTGAAGAGAATTAGCACACTATTTTCCATTTCGCGAATAATATTCGTTAGAAACACGATTTTGAGTATTTTAGAAACAGTAACAAAGTATTCCCTATGTGCAGGGGAATGAAGCGTTCAATGTAAGCATCTGTCGCAAATTCCTCATATAATGCTCGGGGTATTCATTACCTTAATTACAATCAAAATTATAGATTTTAATCATGATAGATGATTTTATTTGCTAATAGGTATCTCTCCTTTATCCAGAAAAATTAATTGTCATTCTATGTCGCACATTAATTTGTGACATTTGTCTTCATTTTAATTCGCTACGTGCGAAATTCAACAGGAACAAGAAGGCTGTATGTAACCTTTGTGGGCTACTCCTTCGCGGTACAGGAATATTTCCGATTCATTAGTTTTCAAGTTCTTTATGCCAAAACAATTTACCCAAAGTTGCCTCAAGTAGAAAATATCCTGAACTGGGATCGCTGGAAGGGGGAGATTTTGCATAAAATCAAATGAAAGTGCGACGGTGTTTTCTCGCTCCGCACACAACTTGGTGACACTTTGAATTTTGTTGTAAAATTTCTCGGCTCGTCTTTTGTGTATAATAAGTTCAGCAACATCAGCCCTTTTAGCTGCTTCGCCAATCGAGGAGCTCTTTATTTTTACACCAAGCTCTTCAAATTTTATTAATTTATTTAAACTTTACCTGCGGACGCCCGTGAAACATAATTAATCATTTAAACATATTTGAAAATTAAATTATAAGTTATAACAATACATATCCAGCTCCAACTGGTAACAATAGAACTATAGTTGACAACAGTAACAACATGCGTAATATTATAATACAAAATCTTAATGTCCGTTTTCAGCGAGTTCCGTCTGTATTCTTCTAATGTGCGAATCTGCTCCTGATGACCATATGACGCACCCATATTGCCACACTGGTCTGATGAGATGCATATATATAAGCTTTTTAATTGGCAAAGACATTGTGAGGCTGGTCAACATGTGTCTAAGCAAGTGCATTCGTGCACGTGTCTTTTGGACAATTTAGGAAATATGGGATGCCCACGTGAGCTTTGAGTCAAGCTTTAACCCGAGGTATCTCGTTTCTCCAGTTTCTAATATAGAGGTGCCATTCAAACATTTGGAGCTCTGCGGGAGGTTTCTGCGGAGGGTGAATTGGACCAGTTGAGATTTGGAAGGGTTAACTTGTACTCTCCACTTGGTGCACCATTCCTCAACCGTTTGGGCATAAAGCTGTCGGTTCTCCTGAGCAACTTGATTACTCAAATTAGTGGAAAAGACCGCCACGTCATCAGCGAAATGAGCAATTTTCATGGCATTGCTTTTAGGATAATCATGGGAATTTCACATCCACATTTGGGTTTTCTTTTTTGAACAAGGAATGCATTCTTTTCACATCAAGGCGGGCATCCAGATAACTAATATCGTTAGAGCCATAGTGAATGCTTTCTCACACACGTTTACTCTTTCTCCGGTGTGGAGTACAAAATATTTGAAACTGGCAGATACGTTTCTCGGATCTTCTGACCGAGGCCTTAATGCGATGTTTTTCAATCAGCTGCTGTAAGAAAATATCTCGTTCGTCTTTTGATTCCAACAGATTGAAAGAAATTATGAATTGACATTTTTCATCGTCATTGAACTTATTATAACATTGTAATTTTCAGTTACAAGCAGCACCTGCTGTTCATGACGGAATGCGATGGACCTTTCCAATTGATGTGTTCCACCCCGTGAACTTTAGAAGTTCTAATGACGTTTCTTCATATCCATCTTTATTTCTTCTCCTTCTTAGGCACTAATTCGGTTGTATCACTTTCACTGCTTGACATATTCGAACCTCTGAGAGAACTATAAAGAACGTCTAAACAATAAAGAAATACTTGAAGATTGACTTTAAAAATGAACTTTAGGATACGGTTACAGACTGAAAAATTTGGAACACGGAAAAACAACTGTTGAGGCGATGATCTGCGCATGATCGTGCGAGGAGTAGGTCTTGCTATTTAGCGTTGGGTGCAGCAACCACGTCGGTCTCTGACTGAAGTTGTTTCTGCTCTCAATTAGGGATGGGACATCGAGACAAAACATCGATTTTGAGTGTCGGCATCGATACGTCGCCCGATGTCGGGTGAGAACATCGATATTTTCGATATCGGTGTCCTTATCAGTTAACAGCATCGTTATCACACGGTTTTTATGAGGAATATTGATGCAAAATCAACAGTTATATTTTGTGACGAATGATATCTAATTTTAAAGGTATTTCAAGTCTGGAGAAGATGGTTTTCATGCAAATATTTTTTGAAAATTCTCATTTTAAATATTTCAGACCGAGAACAATAGGTTCTTCGAAAATTCGCTAATACTGCGGCAGTTGAACGAATTTTTAATATTTCTCTTTTTTCACGTTAGGTAGCAAGCAAACTAGCTGGACTTTTTTTTTTGTGAACCAAAGAGTAAACCAAACCGATGTTATCGGAGCTTACACATCAATATATCGATAATATCGAAGCAAAACATCGATATTTCTATAATATCGATGTCGATGCCCCATCCCTACTCTCAATGTTCAGAAAAAAGGCCCAAAAGCAAAGGAAAAAAGGTATCTTTCAAGCTACCAACCTGACTGACATGGTTTTTGCACTCAACACGCATCTTGCCTTCCTGTGCTATTTTCCTTGAAAAAAGAATTTTCGATTTTTTTTTCTTTTACCGAAGTGGTTTTGCACTCGCCGATTCATTTAATATAATGAAAGACTGAAGTAATCGTACTTGTAGTAGGAGTGGAATATTTCCGTGCCGGAATGGTCCTAACGTAGATTTTATCATTAAGAAAATACCATGTTTAAGTTAATACCAATTATATTTTTCAAAAGCTAAAAACATATTTGGCCTTTTCGTTTATCGAATCATAAAACTCCTATTCGTTTATCATTCTCGCAATTCTGTATTCATTTATATGTACCATTTAGATGAAGAGTGTTTTCCAAGAGTTCCAAGTATATACATTCTCCGATACAACGTAACATCGTATCAATCGTCTGAGAAAAATTTCTTTTGAAATTAACTTTCCAGTGAAACACATTTTTTATTTTACCATTGATTCGACCATATGAATATACAATCTTGGAATTAGTAATTCCAATAATATTTTGTTTAGCAAATTTCCCCAGAAAATAAAGCTATTGCAATGGCTCTAAAAATTTTGAAACGTATTTAAAAATTTCAAAAACTTTATTCATTGAAATCCGTTTTGATGTGTTTGTGTGTGTGTGTGTTCGTCGTTCTAGACGATAAATTTTGGTATAGTTCAAATAAAAACTTCGTTCGTGCCCCAAAAAATTGAGAATTCTAAGCGAAAAGACGAACTCGATGGATAACACTTTGAAATTTAAATATTATTAAATTCCTCAACATTCAAAAATTGTACAAAAGAAATCACGAAAAACTTACAAAAATTGTTCGTATTTTTCAACTGAAGAACATCATTAAAAATTGAAGCTTTAATTTCTGATGAAGACTGTTTTTAATTAGATTAAAATATGCAGAAAAATGGATTAACATGCTAAAAATTCAAAATATCAGAATACAAGAATATTAATTGTTTTAAGTTTTCTTTCAACTACATCGATTTTTTTTTTCACACAAAAGTGCTCAAATATCAACTGAGTTTTTACATAAATTAAATGCAATAATTTTGGAAAATTCGCTCTCACAATCATGCAGAACCACTGGGCTTTTGGTTATTAAATCGTAAAACAATCATCTGAATATGATCCTCGCCATCTTCTGCTCATTTATAAATACCATTCCGGTGAAGAGTGTTTCTTTGAATCTAAAGTTTATACGTGTTGTGCGTCAAATTGGCTCAGACTTCCTGTAATTTTCTTCAAATATGGCATGTAAACAAAACGGTCGCCGAAATAAAACTGAAATATTTTCCCCGACTTAATCATTTCAAATCTATTACGCATCAACATTTCCCGTGAATATGATCATATTATGCAATTCTGATTACATTATTTAAAAACAAAAAAATATCGGCTGATTTGAATATTGTACTACAAAAATCCTTATCGTTTATAATTTCCACAATTTTGTATGACTCGAATTAAAATAGATAGCGAAGTTTATTCGCTGTAAATCTGGTTGTATAAAATTACTATAAATTTATTACGCAAAAATTGAGTAAAATATTAAATTTTCTTAAAACATTGCTTGAACAGCAAGTAAAAGAAATCTCAATTTGTACATATTTGCAGGAATCGTAGAATTCTTAGACAAATTTGTTATACCTACCATTACCAGTATACCGTATTGGTATTAACTACAATTATAGTTTCTAAAAGCTGAAATATATTGGACTTTTTGGGTATCAAATTATGAAACTCCTATTCGTTTATCATTCTCACAATTTTGTATGCATTTATATATACCAATCATTTAGATGAAGAGTGTTTGATTCAACCCACCAACTTTTCACCAACCCCTCCTTTTTATAGCCATTTTAGTAATTTAATCATTATCATACCGCCCGATAACTGATCAATTATAGTGTTTTTAACTTTAATTGGATTAAAATTTCCCTTAGCTTATGGCAAATCTGAAATTGTTTTAATGAAAATAAAAAATTTTTTTATTATTAAAGTTTAATCCTGATATATGCTCAGTGTTACCAATCTTTGAATCAAATAAATTTGAAACAGTTTTTAACGTGACAAGATTCGAAAATAAATTACATCACTTGATAGAACGTAAATTATAATGAACCTAGTAATTAATTTAATTACGGTTTGTTTTTCAAACTGAAAATGTACAAATGACAATGGCAGCGCCCGAATGTTGTTTTACATTTTTGTTTTTGGGGAAGGAGGGGGGGGGGGGGGTTACCCCTGCTTAAATTACAATAAATTCAAAACCGACATTCAATGAATGGCAGACGGGAGAAGATATATCCGTATATATTTGGGATAAAATCCGAAAATATAGATTTTATTCGTGACGTTTGCAACTCTGATTTGCGAGGTTGCCATATCTTACTTAATGGAATTGATTAAGACTGCGCGATGTCCCATCATATCCTCCATTAATTGAATAATCGAAATGTGATTCTATGGATGGAAAGGGCAGATGTAGGAAAAGAAAAATCGGTAAATATTCGGCGTAAAATCCGAAGACATAAACGTTATTCGTGCCATTGGCGACTGTGAGTTTCAATGGAATGCACTTGTCAAGTAATCCTTGAATGATAATGAATTCAAAACCGACATTCTACGAACGGTAACGGCAGATGTAAGAGAAGAAATATAAGTAAGCATTTGGCCAAAAATCTGAAGATATAAATTTCATTTGTAACGTTGGCAACTTTGATTTGTGAGGTTGTCATATCTTACGTATCGGAATTGGCCAGGACTGGGTAATATCCTGTCAAATCATCCTTAAATTTTAATAAATTCAAAACTGACATTCAACGAATGGAAGCGATATATCCTGTATTTTAAACTGCAAATCATCGTTGGCAACTTAAATTTTAATAAATTCAAAAAATCATCCTTAAAACACATTACATTCAATGAATGGAAACGGCAGTTGTTAGAGAAGAAATATCCGTATGTATTCGGCATAAAATTTAGATTTTATTCATGACGTTGGCAACTCTGATTTGTGAGATTGTCATGTCTTACTTGCTAGAATTGGGCAGGACTGGGCGGTATCCTGTCAAATCATCCTTAAATTATAATGAATTCAAAAATGACACTCAATGAATGGAAACGGCAGTTGTTAGAGAAGAAATATCCGTATGTATTCGGCATAAAATCCGAAACTACAGATTTTATTCGTGACATTGGCAACTCTGATTTGCGAGGTTGTCATACCTTACTTATCGGAATTGGGCAGGACTGCGTGATATCCTGCCAAATCATCCTCAAATTATAATGAATTCAAAAATGACACTCAATGAATGGAAACGGCAGTTGTTAGAGAAGAAATATCCGTATGTATTCGGCATAAAATCCGAAAATATAGATTTTATTCGTGACGTTGGCAACTCTGATTTGCGAGGTTGTCATGTCTTACTTATCGGAATTGGCCAGGACTGCGTGATATCCTGCCAAATCATTCTTAAATTATAATGAATTCAAAACCGACACTCAATGAGTGGAAACGGCAGTTTTAAGAGAAGAAATATCCGTATGTATTCGGCATAAAATCCGAAAATATAGATTTTATTCATGACGTTGGCAACTCTGATTTGCGAGGTTGGCTTGTCACACTAACAGGGATTCCCTCGCACGACGCGATATAACCAACGAATCGCCCTTAAATTTGAAAAAAAAATTCAAACCGGAGACAATACGAATGAAAAACGATATAGGGGAAGGTCCCGGAAAACACCGGAAACCTTCCCTGTGGCAGAAAAAAAAACATTGGGTAGTTTTTTGTTAGCTTCAATCCATTCATCACTTTTGAATGAAGAGGTCTTCCGCGGAATTTTCTCGGAATATTCATTCGCTTTTTTCGCGACACAATCTCCTTCGTTTGTGTGTGCGTAAGTGCTTCGTATTTATACGAAGGGGGAAGGCCGTGTGGGGGTGATAGCATAATCATCTAGTTGGTTGGCGCGTTTGTTTACCGTATGTGGAAGAAGAAGGACCTTGTTTTATTTTTGGTTGGCAAATGAGCTTTCCACGTCCCTCGACCGCGTTCGAGTTGACGACGGGAGGTGGGGCCCTCGAATTTCTTCTGTTCCAGTTCGAGACAGACGGGCTTGTGTGGGGGTGCAAAACCTTTCTTTTTTTTTCCATCGAGTTGAATGGAGGAGAAACTTGACTAATGTGATTCAACCGGCCCCGATGGGATGAGCCGCGACAAAAACAACTCCCACGGCGGTTTTCATCGCTGGCCCTTTTGTTGGGGGATTCTCCTCTAATACAACTTCTGTCGCCTACTTCGAATGACGGCCCTTTTTTGCCGGAGATGCCTCGGTGGCTCGCAACTGACGGACTTGACTGGTTTTAATGAGCGTATTTTCGGAGAGGTTTTTTTTTTATCTTCCGGTCAGTAAATACCATCTCTTTGAGGCCTTAAAATATGTCACAGGTGAGGAAATACAATGTGAACTCCGCATGCATGAAATTCCGAAATAATGAGAAGTCACAGACTTTCACGTCGATGGTAAACATTATTCTAAGAGTATCCAACAAATTTGGAACGGGAGACTGAAATGTAATGGAAAATGATTAAATTTGAGATAATTATTGAAAACCTGATTTTAGGGGATCTCGTAATTTTTATTTGTCATTTTATTAGCCTTAATTCACACTTTATACGTTATCCACCAGGGAGCAGGGTGTAGTTTTACGAAGGCTGGAATTTTTCAATTCATTTATTCATATTTTATTCCGACGTTTCGGAGTGATGAAACACTCCGTCATCAGGGGATAATTTAATTTGGACATCCATCCTCGTCATTATTATTAGCAGTTGTCTGCTCACTGCAGTCAATTGGTTAAAAATGAATCCTTATAGTTTATCCAGCTCATATAACTCTACCTGATATACTACAGTGATCAATAATATATTATTACGGTAACATTTGTTGAAAAAAAAAAAAAAAAAATTCTGTATCTATAACAACAATAACAATAATACTTCAACATTTACATAATTTTTTGACTAGAATTTAAAGATCACAAACAGGTAGGAATTTAATTTAGGTACCTTAGTACCTGTGGTAGGTGTTTTAATAAATGTTACAGTAATAATATATTATTGATCACTGGAGTATATCAGGTAGAGTTATATGAGCTGGATAAACGATAAGGATTCATTTTTAACCAATTCACTGCAGTGAGCAGACAACTGCTAATAATAATGACGAGGATGGATGTCCAAATTAAATTATCCCCTGATGACGGAGTGTTTCATCACTCCGAAACGTCGGAATAAAATATGAATAAATGAATTGAAAAATTCCATCCTTCGTGAAACTACGCCCTGCTTCCTGGTGGATAACGTATAAAGGATCTCGTAATGTTTTGAGAGTTGATTAGTCTACTCTATTGTTTTAGTAATTAAGAAAGAGACATGCTTGCATACGAGTCTGCTACACATTGGGGCATTTTCATGTGTGTTTTTTTTTTGTATTTATTACTAGGTAGGCAGATCTCAACCGTGCGTTATTAGGTCGTCACAACAGACTGGGATTTCAATGCCTACCCAGTAATAAAGTGATGGAACAATTGCCCCTTTCGCGAAGCGTTAGAAGGCTTAAACGAAAGCGCCCTGCTGATTTTCTTGACGAATGAACCACTCATAAACAATTTGTCACTTGTGAAATTCGAATTTGTCACTAGTCATTAGCCGAATTATAATCGATGCTTATTCATATCTATTGTTAACTTTTATCTTATTTAAATCAATGTATCGTTGTCAATGTATGTGTTGTAATGTATGATTGTTATATTTAGTCAGGTCAGCTGTTGAGCTGTTCCTGCATCGTGTTTCATGTTAATTAGGAGTTTTTTTCCTACTATATAGCTGTTGTTTTCATAATTGTAATGTTTATGAAATAAACAATCAAATTGAAAAAAAAGTAATTACCAAGCAGTTAGAGGGTCCCTGGTGGTTCCTGACGATGGGTGCAATTGCTATACACTGGGCATCATATAGTGCTTGGTTCGGCAGGGTGCCCAGGAGGGGCACACAAATATGCCCAGGAAGGAGTTGGACTTAACGACCACCTTCTCCAGCATCAATAGGCCCGCCAGAGCCTAAAAAAAAAACCTTCACGCACACCAGACACACTTTTTGGTGATAAGGTGAGGGAAACCATGGCACAGGTCCATGGGAAGGTCATCAGACAACCCCTGTAGAATATGTACAGCAGGCAAGCCTCTATACACGTACGCAAAGAGAGAGAACGATTTGGCTCCGTCCACTTCGTGCTGTTCGAAATGTGCGGCACTACCAACATGTTTACCAACAGTCACCGAATCGCCGAAAGAGGCACGCGTTTTGATCTGAGCAATAGCCTGAAGAGCACCTACGGCACCCGTACGCTGTACATATATCACCCTTTAGTAGGAAGGGATCGTAATATTCACGGACGAACCGGAAGGCAAAAAGCGGTAGTGAAGAAAAGGGAGATTCCAGAATAATATTCTCTCCCCTCATCTTTATTAATGCGGTCGGGGCGGAGCAGCTCGCGGGCAGAACCCCGTCCTCCGCCGCCCGTCTGTTTTTCAGAATGGTGAAACAGTTTGCGCGATGAATCTTGGATTTCCTCGCGATATTAACGTCCCTTATTTCCGATTCCCGCGCCCAAATTGGTATCCTGGGAGATTATTTGTTTCCTGGGCCGATTTTCTTTTTCCCCGAGTCGAAAGCAGCAGGTTCGTCATATCTATTCAAGGAGATAAAGTGGTCCCACAAATGGTTTCACTCTCGGATGCTGGAACGAGACCAAGGCGATTGAGGGTTGCGAAAATCCTCGTTTCTTGATGGTTCACAAAAGAAAAAAAAATCCTGTTCATCTTGCCTAGAGAGCGCTTTCCTTTAGTTTAAGTAGGGACATTAACAAACTGTCAAGTACCTTTCTTGAAGGGTGCTTACTTAGAAATTTGCGCTTCATCAAAATTTGTTGAATAGAATTTGTTGAACAAAATTTGTTTACATTTAATATAAATCGAGTTGCTGGTTTTTCCCTGCAGTCTTCATATACAATTTGTATCAGATATGGTGCGCAACTTCAAGTGATGTGCACTTAAATAAATAAACATCTATAAGTGCCTACTTGTGCTACTTGAAAGTGCTTCCCCCTATTACAATGGTATACTGTAAAATTGACTCAAATAGCGCCTGATAAATATTGATCTTTAGTTCTTCTGACAGAAATTTGATCGTATACAGGGTATAGGAACATTCTCTTAGCATTCGACACAAACTTTGCATGTGGTGGGTCCATTTCATTTGAGAATCAACACTCCTAAATGAATTAAACTATTCACTTTTGCTTCCGAGTCTGCAAAAGAAAGTCACTTTTGGGAGCCAAACAATTTTTGTTGTCCGAATTCAAAATTTCCACTCGCATTTTGCGTTTCATAGCCTACTTTGGTTCCGTGTCTGTCAGTCTGTCTGTCCACATTTCCTTGTTACAGCCATAACTTCCACAATTTTGAATGAATTCAGCTCATATTTCGAGGGACTTTGCCGATAAGGCCTCTTGAGGTCCCTTAAGAATTGCATTTCAATATAATCAGCGGTATGCTCTGCGCATGCGCTAACGCGACATTCTTGAAACAGCCGTAATTTCCACATTTTTCAATGAATTTTCCACAACTTTTCAGGGACTATGCGGATAAGGCCTCTTGAGGTCCCGTAGGAATTTAATTTCAATATAATCAGCTGTTCGCTCTTCGCATGCGCTAACGTGATTCTTGAAACAGCCGTAATTTGTGCCCATACTCTTTATATATTGAAAGTTACTTGAGGGATCGCCAACAGTTCGTTTCCGTAGGCTCATCACCGTCTGCTCGGTTTCATCAGACATCGGGGGTTCCACAGGGTTCCCACCTGGGGCCTATTCTCTTCAATCTGTTCATCAACGACATCATCTATGCCCTGGGTAGCTCAGCAAGGCTATTCTTTGCAGGCGACCTCAACGTTTTCCGGATTGTTCGGTGTTCAGGCGACTGCGATGAGCTTGAGTGGTCCATTGATGGCCTCTCTCATTGGTGCCTCAGCAACTCTATGGTCCTTAATGTTGACAAATGCTCCGTCATTTCGTTCACTAGAAAGACCCATTTCCCGTTTGACTATTCCCTGCTTGGGCGACGACTGGAAAGAGTGTCTGTCGTGAGGGATCTTGGCATTCAGCTGGACCATTCTCTCTCATTCGTGCAACATATTGAATCAATCTCAATCAAAGCCTGGATCCTTGGATTTGTGTGGAGGGCATCTCGAGACTTCGTGGATGTCTGGGCTGCAGGAGTGCCTTACACCTCTTTGGTTCGGCCACTGCTGGAAATGAAACTATGACCTTACATTTTCCGGCTTCCTGTCACACACCAACGAATAAACAGATTTTTAATTTCTAATCACCTTTCGTCTCAAGTAACTACATTTACTTCAGCCTGTAAAACGTCACAATGAATCATTAGTTTTGACCAATTACGTCAACATCTTTCACCTGAAGATGTCTTTATTTTCTATTTTATACTGGTGTCACTTTGATTGTAACGAGGAAGCTGCTGTGCCACCTCCTTGGCAGCGTATTTCTGTTTTTCTCCTATTGCATTCGTATCAATCTCCAACTGAGCCTAATTCGCATGAATCATAATACGCAGAAGGCATATCACGCGTATATTAGTCGCCTTTTTTGTTGAAGATGTTTATTGTTTGAGACCATCACATAACATGAATACACGTCATTAACTATTTAAATATGTTTGATGGTGATGATTGAATTTATTGGCAATTATGTAATGTCATTAGGTAGGTAATGCGTTAACAACATCCCTCATGTGCCGTGGGTCAGTTATCTGGGGTACTGAACCCCTCTTCAATCACGGGGTTGAAGTGACGCTGTTACGCTGTAGAAAGGAGTTGCAGTGTTGAGTCAGCAAGTCGATCGGAGGTTGTAATTTGAGATCGTTATAAATCGTTTAGTTCCTCACGAAAGGTGGAGCTCGAGCAATCCATCTTTGCGGGATTTTGCGTTGCTGCTGCTCTATTCTCCTGAAATCCGATCTAGAGCTTGTTCCCCGAACCCCAGGCGAACGTCCAGAGGGGTCGGATAAGGATCTTATACAATATCAGCTTATTTTGAATGAACAATCGGGGGCTGTCGAGAAAGGATCTTAGCTGAGTAACTCGCTGTCTCACATTCACAATTAATTCCGTGATATGATAGTGTTATGATATGAACGTTAATGATTTCTCTAATATCACTCCTAGATATTTGTGAGACCTTTAGTTAGGGATCCTTTGTCCGAGATATTGCACTGAGGAAGAATTGCAGTTCCTTTTTTATGTATATGTTACTATACTTGACTTACTCACCATTTGGTGCACAATTGCCCCGATTTATCGATTATTTATTGGAGGTTGTAGCTCGCAACTTCTGACTTTTCGTGTGATACAGAGTAAACTAGATCGTCCGCATAGATACCACAGAACCCTTCATCGATTTCATGAGTTATGTCACAAGTGACGGACTTGGGCGTGTTTTTCGATCACGAGTTGACGTTTACCGCCCACATTCAGGCTACCTGCTCGAGGACTCTCAAGATGTTGGAATTCCTTAAGAGAATCACACGGGAGTTCACCAGCTCTCGCTCCTTGAAGCTTCTCTACTGTGCCCTAGTTCGACCTTTACTGGATCATGCCTCACCTGTTTGGTACCCATACTACACCCTTGAGAGAGATCAGCGGAGTTTCGTGCGCTACCTTGCTTACAAGGAAGGTGTTAGCTGGGAGGACTACTCCTATTCTGGAGCATTGAGGAAGCACAGCCTCCCTTCCTTGGATGATCGGCGAATTGAGGCGGATGTGTTGTTTTTGAAGTAGCTATTGGATGGGTCCACGGATTCTCCCGATCTCTTGTCTCGGCTGAATTTCGCCGTACTCCAGTACCCAACCAGGAACTCGCCGATCTTCTACCTGCGGCCAGCGGCAACGAACTACCTTCGGAACAACCCTCTGGTGAGGGCACAGCAAGCTGTTAACCGCACCGTGATGGGTGCCGACACATCGGTTGACTTCTTTGCATCGTCGTTTTCATCACTCAGATCTGCGATACGTCGTGCCTCGGTGTAGTGGTCCCTGAAGAGCCACTAAGTGTGTGCAGTGCTTTTCCGGTTAGTGGTGTGAGTTTTCGTTTAAGTTTTTGCTTTCTGTTTTCGCTGTATGAGATTCCTTGGCTCCCTTGTCTAATTTTGTATCCGTTCCTTCTTATATTGGGCTTTGGCCCGTGTAATGAAAGTAAAATAAAATAGTGTATAAGGAGTACAAAAAAAGAAACCCATACACTCCCTTGCTAAACTCCAGTAGCTTGGATTGAGACCATGAGTGTTCGTTCGAGCGAGTTATACGTGATTATTGAATACAAATTGTTGGGTAGATGTCAATGTTCTTAGGTTTTGTCAAACACTTGTTCTTACGTCAAAATAAGCAGAATGGCACACTTTTTTCTGGTGTGGTTATTAGTTCTCTTTTGCTTTAATTGTTCCCCGATACGTTTCACACCTGTCACTTCACCAGTCACGTTGTAAAATGCATTCAAGACCGTGAAAAACCTCGGAGCCCTCATAAAAGGAAGAGGATGTCTTCTTCATGTACAACCTTCCGCGTCTTCACGGAGAAGGGATTACTACCATTGTTCCTTCTTTCCCGACAATCTCACGGCCTTCCATCTAGAAGGTAGAGTTAACAATGACGGCAGGGGAGGGAAAGATTTTTTTTCTTCTCTGTTTCAGTCGCTCTCGTTGCGTTCTCAATCCCTTTTGTACCTTCCTCTTTCCCGTCATGTAGCTGATACCCTCAGGTGAAGATTAGTTCGAGAGTTTGAGAGCGAGAATAATAGAGCGAGCTGGTGTCGTGGGAGTTGGCGTTGAGGCAGGAAGTGCGATGATGCGGGGGCTTCCTGTTGCTACTAATCCACTACCCACCTGTCGCCTAATGATTCTCCTCTGATTCCTTCTCAATGGAGGACAAGACCCTTGTCCTCCTCCTACTGAGGACAAGGCAGAAAAAAGAGAAAATTAAACTACACACTGAAGTCAGGGGGAATCAAATAAAAAAAATACCTCCCGCGTAACAGGTGGTCAACCTGCGTGTTACACATGTAAAATTCAATTAGTCTTGGAACTGGGTTTAAAGGGCAAACGAATTATTCAGTCGTTTCAATCCATTCGTGATGGTATTCTGTATCGCGGCGCCTGTGGCGTGTATTTTATTTTCATTGAAATCCGAGATTGACCTTGAAAAGAACAGAAACCCTTCTGCCAAGTTAGATGGATAATAATGAATGAATGAATGAACCATTCCCAATGTATGGCTCGATTTATGCTGCCAACATTTGCGTTTTATTGGTTTATTATTGTTTTTGTTTTGATCGCAGTAACCTAGTGATGTAGTGAATGTGGATACTGGAGTGAACTCCTAAAAGGATTTGTAGCCGATACACAGGTTGAAGCATTCTGATATGCATGAAACGCTGCAAATTCTTTCACTGGGGTTAATTATTCAATTTTATTCATTTGGCTTGGATTCATGATATGAATTTCAACTAAGCTTTGGACTGTGCGTATTTCACTGGTGATAGAGCGATTATGGAATTTCAGGAGGCATACAAATATGATCAACTGATCAATCCAAATAGGTATTTTGGTTGAGAACAGATTAACGTGCTCTATGCATCTCTCCTGAAATTCAATGATCGCTCTATCACCTGTGAAGCACGCACACTCCAAAGCTTAGTAGAAATTCAAATCATGAACGCAACCCAATTGAATAATAAACCCCAGTGAAAGAATTTGCAGCGTTTTTTCTCCACCTTGTCAGTCGAGACTTTGCTGGGAACTCGCAGTTGAGTATGCTGATCTTGTAGACCTTCTCGTAGAACGTCGGACATGAGTTTGCGCAAGTCGGACCCCACGGTTGTTTTGCTGGAGACGATCTCTCAAGTGTGATTTATAAGGTCAGTAGCGTTGTTTTCAATATAGTCAAAAAGAGAAAAATGTCATTCGAAAATGGTGTGTGTGTATTCAGTGTCCGAGAAACACTCACTGGCTGATAGTGACTGTGTATACCGTGTCTATCAGACACTGTATTGTTTGACAAAAAACTAGACTAGTCGATCACAAGAGATTCATTGCACGGCTAAAAGTCACAGTGTACTGGAAAAGTGTGTGGAGGAAGCTACTGATCAAATGGGAGCAACAGCTTCATGCAGTGTGGCCAACTCACCGCAATGAAAATCTGTACTTGTCTGTCAGACACTGCATACACATTGAGGGTTAATTTTAATTTGGACGTATTCCTTATTCGGTACATCGGTTTTCATGGAAATCGCAAGAAAAACAGAACCCCTATCAACATCGAGAGGAGCTTTGACATTACACAGCTGCAATGACTGATCGTGTGACTGTTCGAAAACGAAAAAATGAATAGCTTAGTTTATTTAGGAGGGACATTTAATCTCAAATGAAATAAACCCACCATATTTAAAGCTTGTATCAACAGCTAAGATAATGTCCCTTTACCCTGTATAGCATCAAATTTCTACCAGAAGAACTAAAGATCAATATGTTTAATATAACTAAATATTTAATTCTGTAAATTGGGCTTGCCCGTATCATGAATAAATAAATAAATAATACAACAGTAGTTAGCATACCATTGTAACAGGGTGAAGCGCTTTCAATTACCCAATTGATCAAATGTTCAAGATTAAAAAAAAATTGCATTAAGAACATTGTTCAATAAGCCCAGGCGCCATCTCACCGACAAATTATTTCATGGTTTGAATTTTGTTAACTGTCCAGCAATCGTACACATTGAATGTGCTGAAACTAATTCGTAATAATTATCAAATAAAAATAATTCGTAAATACAAAAGTATATATTTTGCGGGCGTGTGACAGCGACAATAAAAATCATACA
This sequence comes from Creontiades dilutus, assembly GCA_031894815.1. Taxonomy (NCBI): domain Eukaryota; kingdom Metazoa; phylum Arthropoda; class Insecta; order Hemiptera; family Miridae; genus Creontiades; species Creontiades dilutus. The sequence goes on along the minus strand of JAVIWC010000022.1, from coordinate 66,677 downwards.
GACTCTAGTTGCCGAGAGTAAAAATACTCAAATGACAACAAAATCCAGAGACATGCAAATAGTAAATATTGCAGATAGATGAAGAACAACTATTTGAAAAACAATCTTGTAAATTAATAAAAGATAACCTTTAAGAGTAATTTTTAAATGAAAAATAATGATTTTACAACATTAACATCAATAAAATTACGTATCTACTAAGTACATCATTTCGTGGAAGTGGAATCTGAATTTTAATAATTAATGTGCAGTAAATATAGTGTTGTAGGTACGTACTTTATACAAATTATAATCAAGAACCAACTCTGGGCAGGGCACAGTGTTACACTATCCAGCTCGGTTATCGGTTATTATTCAATCGAAGAATGTAACATGTAAAATGATGTAAATAAACTATCTATCTAACTATTTTATTGCATGAACATATAATTTATGAATGTTTACATTATATGCCTTTATATTATAAAATATTTACACTTGTTATAGTAATAAACCCTATTAGTTATCAAAAACGATTGAGTTGGATTTTATTAACAACAAATTGTGAAACTTCATTTGGATCTGCTATAACTCCCAAGTAAGAATTTCTCAGATTTGCAAGCTTAGTGTTTCACGATACACTCTAACCATCGTCATGTCATGGCCACCAACACTACCAACTATCACCCGACGTTGGATATCTGACGATATTCGCATGTATTCCTCATTATATAAAAGAATTCATGTATGAATACATTATATGGCTTTATTCGTTTTCATCCGGACGAACCATGTAATTAGCGACGAGGAGTGTTCAATGTGAATGAGAGAGGAAAAGCACTTTTTTCAAAAGAAGATGTGCAATTTAAAACTCTTTTCAACGATGTATTTAAATTACGTATTCAATAGACGGAGGGAGTTGAAGTCATTCGAGTTGTATGAGGTCGATGTTATGAAAAACATGATTTAATTGCTGTTACGCTTTCAGAAACGGGTGTTCAAGTCATTCTCGTCCTTCCGAAATTGTCATGCTTCAATCAAACAAATATGTATAATTGTATACATAAAAACTTATTCTAACGCCTAAATTCTGTAACGCCGTGTTAAAGAGTTTTCCAAGAACATGTATCGGTAAATTTAATTTTGAAAAATCGAATACCATCTACAAAAAATTAATATTAACAGTGTGACGTTGAAGATCAAGTATTAACAATGAATGTATTCCTACTTTTATAACAGGATTAATGGATATTTACAATACGTAGTGTTACTAATTACTAGTTTTCATTCAAATTTTGATACTTGTTATGATGGTAAACCCTAATAGTTGTTCACATATGTATATGGTGCGGTATCAAGGTTGATCAATTCAACAGGGAGTAACGATCGTATGAACCGGCGAGAGGTCGAAATCATGAAGCATTTATATAAACACTACCGTACAAAATCACGTATTCACAATGAATGTATTTTTATAACAGAATTTATGTATGTATAAATTATATGGATTTACTAGTGTTTATCCCTATAAATGTCACCGCACATATCATTATTTTCTGAGTTTTATATTGTAATAAACCCTATTAATTATCCAAATCGATTCATTTAAATTTCGATAACAACCGTGAAACTTCATTGAAATGCTCTTCTAAAAGAAATTGTTACAAACAACTGATAGCGGAATATTTCTTACAGGTTTTTTCCCATAAATTTGATAGTTATCACAAATTTAAAAGGTATAAGCAATACGGGAGTATAACCAAAACTACCGTTTCGAGATATTTGCTCGGGAACTTTCGCATCTGAACCCAACGCAATCTTGTCCTTCTCTTTCGTTTCGCAATTGTCATGTTTAAGTCAAACAAACACGTCTGATTGTGTGTGTTTGTCCGATTGTGTGGCTAATTTATGTGTGTGTAAGCTATTCAGTACAAGCTGTGAACTGTTCCAACATCACATTTTATTATACCTACGATATTCACCAACTGAACATTTAAAAACGAATTATTTCTATTATTTTCGTTAATGCCCATTTCTGCCAGCAACTTAATTTCTCAAACTTTTTATTACTATTATTATTTCATTTTGGCTACAATTTGTTAGCTAGCCGAATTCTTCGTTAGATACTGCCTTTTTCATTAAGTTTACTACAGAATTTCGAACTCTTTGTGAAGCAAAGGATGATTATCAGGGTGTATATCGCAAGGAGAAACGTAGGGAATGCGAATCTCCCAGCCGTCCCTACTAACATCAAATTCAAAACGTCCAAGGTTTGTTCCACAGCTAAACTAGAATTAGGGTTAAGCATGTGCTGATGTAGTAAATTATGTGTACGAAACGATGTTTTAAACGAAGGAAGTTATATTGGACAATTAGGAAGACGTTAACAACGTCAAATCTAGTTGAATAGGAAAATCTAATGTGATAACAGTGTGGCACTAGGTGATTGACTAGTTGAACGGATGATGGTTCATAATAACTTGTGGACCCCCCACTTCTTCAATTCTTCATTATCTTACTTCCGTAATTATCATGCTTAAATCAAACAAGCATGTCCAAGTGTATATTATACATTCATACAACCTTACAGCGGTACACAGCATCATTAAGATAGTTAATGTTGCGAAGTTCTCTCTTATTGAGATGGTGCTGAAATATTCACTTCCTTGTGACTTTGTGACTAAACGCTTGTCTCCGTGACGGCCGTTCCTTAGTAGGTAAGTCCTACCCACGCTTCCCTCTTTTCCATTCACGACGATCTCCCGGAGAGTATTCAACGATGAGCTCACCTTGTGTTTAATTTATGTAACTTACAGTTGCCTTTTTTTTTCTTTCGGTCTGTAGGTGAGTAAGTCGGATGAACTTTGAACGTTAGTTGGAAAGATTCCAAGAGATCGAGCGTGATGGAAAGAAAAAAATGTTGTTGCTCAATTATTGAGCTCACCGACGGGAAAGGAATAGCATTTAGTCCGTTTGTACCATACAAGCCAGCATTTACACGAATACTTGATTTGAAGTAAACCTTTTCCGTCAGATTGAGACCATCAATGCGCGATTACGTTCTCAATATAGAATTAGCTCATATAATTGCACCAATCTCCAAATATGTTGTGGTTCAAAAATTAGCGCACACCAATTCGTTAGCCCAGGTATAAATAAATAAGGCAATGTCTCTGTACGGGAGTCTCGAACCTGTTAAGTATGTGTTGCATCTCAGCCCCCTTTCTGCCCGGCAGCATCCACAAAGATCATAAGACTGACTGAAACGACGATGAGAGCCACGTCCCTCCAAGTGGGAAGATCCCCGTCTAATGAGTTTGTAGTCTACAATGGTCTTAGACAGGGGGACCCGATTTCCCCAGTGCTCTTCAATATCCTCCTTCAGAAGATTGTTTCCAATGCCACCCTAGATACTAATACGGGAACCATTTTTAACAAGTCCAAGGTCTTATTAGGCTTTGCTGATGACCTTGACTTAGTGTGCCGTTCATAACGCAAACAATGTCAAGCCTTCCAAGCTTTAGAAGAACAGGCTGACCAACGTGGTCTGCAAGTTAATGAGGACAAAACTAAGGTGGTGATAATGTCTAGAAGTGTTTATATGAAGAGGTTGGCGATATTCAGAGCCGCGAGTTCCGGATAATAGATGATTTCGTGTATCTGGGATCACTGGTGACGGATAACTGCGAAGAAGATGGTGAACTAAGAAGAAGAATTGCTGCTGCTAACCGAAGCTACTACAGGTTCGCCAAGCTTCTAGGAGACAAAGCGACAAAACTTAGAATTTACAAGACTCTTATGACCTGTAGCAACGCGCTCAACATTCGCATCAGTGACGATTAAAACCCTGCACGAGCGATTGTTGCAGCGGAACGATTTGTCACCACTTGCCATGGTACTCACTTCGTTTAATTTGAAATGATTCACAGTGATGCAACACTTTCCACGCTTGCTAAAATATTAATGTCCGATGTGATCCATTTCACGCACTAATTACCGACGCAATACGCAAAACCGAGGCTGGACGGAAGCAAACTGAAGCGTTGGAAAGTTGATATTGGCCCGGACGAGTCTTGTCGAAACGGCTCGTCATTCCTCGAGCCACCTTTGGCGAAACGAGCTCTAACAAAAAGGTTGTTTCGACACACATTTGACGAAGCGGCGTGTAGCCAGGTGAAGCAGGAACTGGATGAACCGAAAATCCTCCTCTATCAGCAAATATCGCCCATAATGGTGTATCAGTTGACTTAGGCCTCATTTATATTTGTCTGACGTGTAGTGTCGTGACGCATCAGAACGGTATCGGTTTCATACAATTAATATAGGAGCGTTCACGTTTGTCTGATGCTCTGTGTTGTGACGGCTTCTGATGTGTCGTATCACGACAGGACAGAGCGCCATTTGGTAGTGTGAACGCGCCAATTTTGTCTGTATTTTCTTGATGTCTTCTGCAAATAAACTATGAATTTGTTCAAACTGTGCCTTAGACGTTCTAAAATACTGATGAAATCTTTCAGGATCACTCTCAAGCTCTTTAACGAGACTATGAAACTTGCCGTTAGGCTCCCTTTTTCTATTTATTGGATGAATCCGATATCTCCGTCTTTCTGTCTTTTGTCATCATAGTAAGCGCCAACAATTCCAATTCATCTCCAAAATCGGAATCTGAATCGGATGATTCTTGAAAAAACATTATGAACGTGTCAGCTATCAGAGTGCTGAGACCGCACTGAACTAAAAATTGCATCAGAATGCGTCATAACGCGTCATACAAATGTGAACATTAGCCATCACGTCAGAGAGGGTCACAATACCACACGACACACAGATATGAACGAGGCTTTAGCCTTTTTCTCATACGTAATTTATAATGTCTTGGGGTGCAATATCAAGATAAAGTACATGCATCAACATATGTAGCACTTGTCATACATATGTACTTACACATTAGAGTTTCAATGCAGTCCACATTAGCACATACATTCATTCCGCAGAGCCGGGTTCAATGTAGACAAAGAACCCTCGCCTCCAACGTCCTCGGAATATATCTTCTAATTGAAAACCCGGCAGCCATTGTTGCCCGAGGATCGGAAGAGGTTTCTATTGCTAGACAAACAACAAAGAAAACAACAACAGCAGGTACCGCTGCTGGGTGGAGGAAGGGGAGGAGTGCGACAAAGGCGCGTGCCTGCTCATTGTCGGTTGACAACAACAAAAGTCGAAACTTCCACAGACAAGAGATGTCGAGAGGTGGGGCGCGGACCTGTTGGGCATATTCGATCGAATCGGGAACAATGACCGGCGTGTGGAGGCGATGAATGTTCCTTTTGTATGCGGCGAGACGCATTCAGAAGGTATTGGGTGGCTTCACGAATTGACGGGTCACGACGGGCCGTGACTCGCCGTGGAGTCTCGCCAGATTAATATAGATGGATGTTGTGACTGTCGGAATGAAAAAAAGAATGGAAGAAACCAGTCAACGTCAACTAAACATAAACTTAACAGTTAACTAGATACCTTTCGGTCATCATTATAGAGTGTAAGTAAACCCGGGAGATGACCCCTTATCTTTGTTTTTCCCAAGTAACAGTGGGACTTGGCCATAATAAGGGTTCTCCAACCTACCTGTTCCGAGCAGGTTCAGGGCAAGGCAGTCTAGGGCACTTGCTTAGGGAAGGGCAATCGGTAAAAAAATATCGATTTTTTAAATCGTTACTGTATCGGTTCTAAAGAATCGATTCACAAAAATCGATTCTTGGAAAATCGATTGGATTAAAAATAGGTTTCAATTTTCAACTCAATAGCAAAAATAAACCATACAAATAGGAAATTGAGTAGTGTATAACAATATAAATATTTTTTCAATAATAATGTAGAGAAATGTAGAAGTTATAATGTAGACAGATTATTATTAAATAAAAAATGTGAGATGAAAAAAAAAATTAAGTAGGTAAACCACAAATTGTCCTCCACATCCTGCAAAAATAATAATTTCGACGCGAGCTTTCAACTCAATCTGCTTCTTGTCACCGAAACGGTTTTCCCCGCTTTGAAGAACAACCGTTCACTGGGAAGAAGAACAACGAAAGTAGCATAAAATCGCTTTTATGAAAAACCCCGATTGTAGAAAAAATCGTTAAAAAAGTAGGTATCGATTCTCGATTTTATTGTATACACAAACATCGATTGTAAACATCGAACTTTAGAAAAATTGAAAATCGATTGACCTTCCCTACACTTGCTGCTCGGAACCATTCCGGTGTCCACATTAAACTACAATGGGTTGGGAAATTAAATGGAAGTCCCAGAGCAACCTTACGGGAGGATAACCCTCGAACGTGAAACCTTCCTCATCTCGCACGGCTGTATTCTTCACATATTCCTTAATTTTCAAATAATCCTTAATCACGGGAGTATTACTAAATACTAATAAAACATGTACAAATCGTTGGCATCGTACTGCTCATTTCATTCGAAATATTCCCTATTTCTTAAGACTTCTCGATCAATAGTAGCCAGTTGGTTAAAATACTTAGGATCTCCGAGTCCCACAACTGACTTGCGCTGGAGCATTGGAGCATCACCAATGGATTCCAAGAACCCCATCCCACTAAAAAATAAGTACAAACCAAAAAATAAATAAATAAATGGGGAAGTTTTTAGTGAACTTTTCTATCCTGTAAAAGAGAGTATTCTTCCAATTAACCTTATATCAGTTTTAAAGCTCAACAAATAGATGTTATTTGCACTTATGCAAGAAGCATAATAAATAATAGAAATTGGAGATCTAATCGTTTATCCCCCATCCCACTAAAAAGTAAGACTTATTTTTTACAAACCAAAAAAAAAAAAAAAAATTGAAATGAGGAAGTTTTTCAGCAAACTATTCTATTCTGTAACAGAGAATATTCTTCCAATTAACCTTATATCAATTTTAAAGCTCTACAAATAGATGTTATTTGCACTTATGCAAGAAGCATCACACTATATAAAGACGAGCTTATCAGAGTATATCGACGTTTCAGGGGGTGGTAACGCTGGGCGGATGGAATTCTCCCTCCCCGTCTCCCAGGGCAACCGACCTGCTCCCCCTCCCCCCGACCCCGCCAGTGAAGGAAGGAGGGCCCCAGCGGGGCGAAGCGTCTCCCAGGGCAAGCGACGTGGTCCTCTCCTCGGGGATATGGGATATACGATTTTTTGACTTTGCATATTGTTATTATACTCCTTCATTGTGTTATTCACCTATTTCTTTTTAACCTGCGTAGCAGGGCCATTATACTAGTAATAGATAATAGAGATTGGAGATATGATCGTTTAACTTCCTCTATTCTTCCTATTGCTTTCTGTTCTTGTGAGTTTTGTCTGGATTGATGGTGAATGGTTTCATAGCGGTGCCGTCAACTGCGGGTTACTTTGTCCACTTTTCAAATTTGACCACATTTTTCTATATTCAAGAGTTGCATAATGGGAAACTTAGTTTTTGAGAAACACTCGACTTGTCCTCGTCAGATTCCGTATACTTAGTCTATTTCGAGCATGAATGACTGTAGAACTGGAAAAATGGTAATTTCGGAGAAATTGGCACAAATGCTGTTTGGGGTGTCTTTGCCCACAGATTGCTACACGGTTTAACTTTGCCAAGGAAAGAAATAGCTTTTTAGTTGGTGAAACCAACTGCTGCCCAGGCACGAGAAATGTTTTGACATTTTCGCACACTCAATTCTTCCTTGTGACGATGCAGGATGGACCTAAACCAATCGTCACCAGGAAGGTTGTCATTGAAGCGCTTCACTTTTCTCCCCAAGCTGTCTAGGTAATGCTTCACGATCATTCGGAAGTTGATGGATCCTAGGGGCATCCCCCAGTCGGCGCAGATGAGCGAGTACTCCAATATTTCTTTCTCCTCGGCTTCAGTCAATACTGGTTGATGCCCTGGGTTCTTCAAGTGTAGTTTTCTCATTTTATTCCCAATGGTTTTACGTGGAATCTTCGTAAGTTCGGCCACATCTCTTACCGAGTTCCCTTCACCCACCAACTTTAGAGCAGCCTCCAAACTTGCTATCGAGTAGTTCTTATAGGCACGGGCTCCCACTTAACTTTGATAGGCTCTAACCATTGTGATGGATATGGTTAGTTGGTCCCTTCCCGATTTTAGAATCTGTCGCCTTGGGAGATGAAATGGACGCCTGCAAGCGTCTGATTCATCCTCTGAGCGTGGCAGAGCATTAACAATGCATCCACCTCATTGGAAGGGGCGACTTTACCATTCCATCACCTCACACCATACCGTGAAAAAGTGACAGAGCGGTGAAACGACTTGCACTTGAATATATCTTTCAAAAACTGCTCTAATTTCGACCTTTTCAGAGTGGGCAAAGAAGCCCCAAAGTTTACAACATTCCTGGGGTTAAATTGCCCGGCCATTTTTTGAATTGATCGTGCGTCTTTTCGGGGATTTACAGATTGAAATCTATTCAGCACAATGAAAGAAATACGCGGCGAAAAGAAATTTTCCCTTACCTTTCACACTTCGGCTGTTATACATGCGTTTATGAAGGGACTAAAACTTCCTGGAGATAACGAGAGGTTTTTCGTAGATGACGGTTACATAATCCTTTCAAGAGTTGTAGACAAACTTCTTTTTGATGCCACGATTATGTGCACGATGTGTGTTGATATGGAACTTCTAGTGAGAAAAACAAGGTTCTACCTACTTAGTGGGCAGAGTAACCCCAGTTGACGGTATGTATCTGTTTGCTTTAATTAAATCGAAAGTGACACTTGTTGATTCCAATGTGACCAGTCAGTTGATAGTTGTCGGACCGCTATGAACCTCCCGGTTGTTCATCCATTTTCGATACGTTTCTCTCTGTATGCGCTCCAACGCGAGCGACATGCATCGATCGCGAGCGGGTGTTGATCAGCCGAGCACGGGCTCCGAATCGGAAATGAACCAACGGATTTCATCGCTTGGAAATTAAACCGCGGTAGCGGTAGGGGGAGGCGGTGATTCGCGTCGTGCAGAACGTGAGGGGAATCAGCGAGTTTGACAAAAGCACGAACTGCTGGTTGGAATTACCTAACTGAATCAAAGTAGGTTGGTAGGATGTGAACACGTAACTTTATGTGCATCTTCACATGCAGACTGTTTGCATGAAGGATGTACCTACCTGAATTTCACTAGGTTGGTATAACTGATGCTACCATGTAATTATGAGCACCTCCAAGAGCCAACTCCTTATTGGCCTCATCCTCACTTTTAAAAGCTTTTTAAAAAAAGCTAAGAATAATTATTTTGCCTATTAAGATTTGGTAGGTGCATCTAACCAGTTTCAAGCTAACCAATGACTCACCCTTATAAATGACGACACGTTTGAGAACAGTGGATTTGACAGCGATAATTTCTCACCTGAAAATGAAGAGAAAGAGAATTTAGAAACATGAAGGTACACAATAAGCACTTTATAGTGCGTCTACAAATTTTGTATAATGAGTGAAATGACTGATGTGTGTGAACTGTTGTCAAACCAGAAAACATGTAACTTGGTTTGTCTGTATTTTGAATATTTGAAGATTTTCAATTAAGTTTCATGCGACATCGTAGTTGTAAACTTTGTGAAATCACGGGGTCTATACAGAAAGCTTGGTCTCAAGACCTAAGCCGGGTATCCACGCGTATCAACCTACCAACATGACATTGTATCGTAACAGAATTTTGTCGGCTCCGGCCCAATCGCTCAGGTGGCGGGTTTCGCCCAATTTTCGGCTCATTATTTTCAATAATAAACATTTTCAATCGTATAGCTTCTGCTATATTGTGATATAATCTTTTTCATCAAGTATTCTCAATTCTGAGAGCGACGAAACTGTATCTTTCCTCCCACAACTTATTGAAATTACCAAATGAATAAGTCACCAACAGTGGAAAGAATATCTGCAAGTTGATTGAGGAAGCCTTTCCATGGATGGGTTTGAAATAAGGATTTGGTCAAGATACACCCTTCAAAACACCCCTCAATCCCCTTCAAAACATTTATTTAAAATGTAATTAAATAAAAATTTGACAATGAACTTTTAATTACGTTAATTCTATAGCGGATAGAATAGAATGATGATACGACCGTGTTGAAAACGAGAGAGTTGAATGTGAGATTATTAGACCGTTCTTCCCACCTAACTTGAACATTTTAGCCTTGAAAATTATGATAAATAAATTTAACGTTTGCGCATGCGTAGGGTGATAAATTAATTTCAGAGGAATGTAACTCAACGGGGACCATCTAGGGCCTAACCCACATAATCCCTCGAGATTTCGTCAAAATCTGATGAAAACTTTAGGGATTAGGCGAGTTATATTCACTTTGGCTTGTACGCAGTACAATGTCATTCTAAAATTGTGGGTGATTTTGACGGCAAACAAAATATCAGAATTGAACTTCGATTTTCCCAATTTTGTTGGTCCCTTCCGATTCCTGAACGTGTCCTTAGACACAACCTAGAATAGGAATTTAGAGTGTAGAATTTTGGGGGAATTTTCCTTTTTGTAGGGCGTTCCGCACTGATAGTTGTACGTTGTGAGAAAAACGTAGTTGAAGGGCATTTCTCCATATAGGGTATTTCTTTCTGCCTTTTAGCTGCCCATAATTGTCTCGTGATTAATGCTTGACTGCCTCGCCAAAAATCAATCTTTGCCGAATTTCGCACTTCTTTCTTAATGTATTAGAACACAAACACACACACACACATAGGGGGAAAAAATAAAATCAGATTAGTTTGGCAAAATCAATTTGAATTGTTGGCATATTATCAAATTGAAAATTTTGACAAAGTAATTTGAACCTTTACACAAATACATTTCAATATTTCTGGCATCTCAATTCAAACTTTTGGCTACTCAATTTCCACTTTCAGCATACTAATTCGAGCTTTTGGCATATCAGTTTATACTTTTCACAAACCCAACTATTCCAACATTCCACCCCGTATAAGTATGATCAATAAATGTTGCTTCCAAGTCTACTAAAGTAGCGGAAGCATTTTTTCACTTTCGGAATGTGAAAATTTTTTTGTCTCCAAAATCAAAAATTCCACTCGCATTTTGCGTTTTAGACCTTTCTGAACAATTTTGGTTCCGTGTCTGTCTGTGTGTTGTGATGAAAGGTTGTCAGCGGGTTGGGGTGTTTGGTCCTCAAGTCCCCCCGGATTATGGCAAAACTACATTTCGAAGTTATTGTCCGATTTTGATGAAAATTTCAGGGATTGTTTGGGTTGATGTGTAGATGGTCCCCTATGAGTTTCATGACCCCCGATCAATAGTAGCCTCTGCGCATGCGCAAACGTTAAATCCTTGTTACGCGCATAACTCCGAGAGTTCTTGACCAATTTTGATGAAATTTTCAGGGATTGTTCGGGTTGGGGTGTAGATGATCCCCTATATGTTTCAAAGCCCCCGGATCAATAGTAGTCTCTGCGCATGCGCAAACGTGAAATCCTTGTTACGCGCATAACTCCGGAGTTCTTGAGAATTTCGATGACATTTTCAGGGATTGTTTTACGGTGTAGATGGTCCCCTATAGTTTCATGACCCCCGGATCAATAATAGCCTCTGCGCATGCGCAAACGTGAAATCCCTGTTACGCGCATAACTTCGGGAGTTCTCGACCAATTTCGATGACATTTTCAGGGATTGTTCGGTTTGATGTGTAGATGGTCCCCTATGAGTTTCATTGACCCCCGATCAATAGCAGTTCTCTGCGCATGCGCAAACGTGAAATCCTTGTTACGCATAACTCCGGGAGTTCTTGACCAATTTCGATGAAATTTTCAGGGATTGTTCGGACTTATTAGGTATATTTTATAGTTTGTTCAATAGTTAAACATGTCTACCTATATTTTCTCAAGTTACGCTCCTGCATAACAATAAATTTACCCTAATTCAACATTTACTTCGCCTAATTGAACGAAGTTCTTTAGTCAATAATAATTTCCATGATCTATATAGTAGAGGAAGCTATGTGCCACACCCACTTGTTTTTTTCTCTCTCTCTCTCTCTCTCTCTCTCTCTCTCTCTCTCTCTCTCTCAAAAAAAAAGGAAAATAAATAAATTACGTAATGAGCACACAGTTGAATTGATTTCGACGGTTAGGTCATCATCAGTAACAAACATGAACTGTACTCATTATTTTCATGGAAGTATAGACAACGCACTATTTTACTCCGCTTTTATTGAAATGGGTTTCCATAACTTCATCGCGAGTGGCTTAGCCCGTGTAGCAAGTGACTTGGGAATATGGTGTTACGTTACTGGAGGTTGATGCAAGTAGAGAACCTGCTTCATTCCCTGTAATGGCCGAGGAAGAATAATGCAGTAACAATCATGAGATCCGAACAGGTCTGTGGGCAACACAATAAACAAAAGGTATTGTAGTAGGAGTTCATAAACTGGCCATTCTAGTCTAGCCAGGTCTCTCGGTATTCTCGGTCGAGAATTCCCGCTTGAGCAGCCATTGATGGGGTATTACCCCCTCAAGTTCCCCTGCTGTGATAGTCCACACCCCCTACGGCAATCGCACATCTTCAATGCAATTAAACAAATTTAAAAAAAAATAAAATAGATATAAAATTTAACGCTCTTTCCAACGGTCTAAAACTGATCCACTTCACTCATTTCCATGCCAGACCTCCGCCCGAACACAGAAAGTTAACCGCTTAGAAAACCCAATCTCTCGGACCAGCAGCAAACTAGATAGGACAATTAAGCGAGTTATCGGCTTTTTTTTTTACTACCATGTTAGGGTCGTTCAAATCCAACTTATGATATCATAACCAATGAAGAAGGTTATTTGAGTTACAAGTTCCAAACCTGTAATATTATACTATTTAGAACTAGGGGGGCACCCCTTGCAGGCTTCGCTTGCCACAATCAATGTCCCAGCTTGGTAAGCCGCGGCAATGGGCGTGGGTGGGTTTTTTTTTCCACAAACAAGATAAATACAGAAAGACAGTATAGAAATATTATCTCCCAATAAAGGCATAAAGCCCGCAGTAAGCATTTGTGTAATTTGTCTATAATAACATAACATATATACTTTATATTATTTGATTTAGGTTAAAAGAGTTGTGCTCAACTTTTCCACATAAATACAACACATTCCACCCTCCTATTGAAGTTATCAGAATGCATACACAGAAACATGTATATTGTAGGTACACATATCCACAGTTACGCACACCCTAATTTGACAAGAAATGTGTTCCTCCTCTTGAATCGAAAATGTAATTGTTAGATGAAGTTTCGGTATTCAAAAAGACATACAGTAGTGTGCAAATAAATCTGAACAGAGATTTGTCTAAAAATTAGGTTCTTTGGTTTAAAATTGAAAATTTTCTTCTTCTTCATCACACTGTCCACATTATCTCAAAACATGAAAGAGAAGAAGAATAAGTTGTTAAAAGGTTATTATCAACAGGTTATTGGAGGTTTCAAAGTTTTTTAGGTTTTGTCATTCTAAGTACTGCTATTCGCGAAATTTGAGATTTTGTGTTCCAGGACAATGGATATTTCACCAAAAAAGAGAAGTAAGATTGTTACATTAAGTCAGTTTACTTCATTGACTTAAAAGAGTAATTCATTAGCGTATAAGTCAGAGGGACTAGTAACCACACAGATCAACTGGTGGTTTTCTAAAATTTGATTTCCAATATGTTGGGGTCCTGGAAATAGGCTTACTTTTTGATCCGCATCATCATCATCCTGTTGGTGACGTTATATTGTACATAATATCGATAGTAACAAGGCCGTCCCTGTTATAGACAAGGCCTTACCTGCCGACCTAACTTCAGAGGATCGCCCTAATAGGACTCCCTAAAACTGATCCACTTTACTCATTTCCATGCCAGACCTCCGCCCGAACGAAGTTAACCGCCTAGAAAACCCAATCTCTCGGACCAGACGGGCGTTCCGTCTAGCCGCAAACGGCAGACGGGACGGACCTTGAAGGGAAAGCCCGCTTTGATAGAGCAATTACCCGCGTTCCCTGTGCGGTCTCCCGCGGCGAAAGGCCCTCGGACTCAACCCCCCTCGCTCGGGCGCGTCCTAACCCGCTTCTGATGGGCAAACCACTTTCGATGTGTGAGCCGTGCGTGACAGGTCCCGTTCGAAAGGCGTTCACTTTCGATTCTGCGATATGAAAAAAAAAGTGGTACGTTTATAGAAAGAATCAACTTGTACTTCGTCGATTTCTACGACCCACTCAAGAAACGGAATCAGCGACCTGCCGAGGAAACTAAACCGACTGCGATAGCTCAACAACTCAAAAGGCCCAGAACTTTGGCACCATCAAAATGAAATGAAATTAAAATTTAAAGGATAAATACAAACAAAATACATATTTTAAAAAATTGGCAAATACGAGAAAAAGTAATAATAAAGGAAAAACGGAACTATCAGTCTCGTTGAACTGAGTTCATGTTGAGTGGGAAGTTGCCTCTTCTAGTTATTTATTGATATAATTTCAACCAGGTAAGCAGCTGTCATTAAATATAGCTAACACTGGTAAAAAGTTTCTGACAGTCAAGTGTACCCACTTCTATCAACCAGGAGAATATGCGTTTCTTGAAAGTGTTACGCGTGTTCTCTGGCAGCCGCATATCAGGTGGGGTGTGACGGAGGAGTGGAAGACTGAAGTATGCATGTCTATTTGCACTAATTAGCCGGGAAGAGATGCCAGGAGCCACAGATCGAGTGAATGTACGAACCATGTGGATGTGCCGTCCGATCAGGTATTTGATCTAGAACGCGGTATAATCACAGAATAGGCAACGCACCTCTTATCAGTGATAAGTTATCGCACCGTCGCCCTCCATATCGACATAGGTCCACGGTATCGATATATAAATCGATCTGATTAATACATCAGCTGTGCAACAATATCGGGCTTTGGTCCGGGATTAAAGGAAACATAAATACGAATGAAAGCAACAATTTCGGGTTTGAAAGCAACAATCTCCTACCGTCTAGTTTGCTGGTCTGGATGCTCGCTGCGCTCTCATCTCAAAAACAAAAACGCTGCAAATTCTTTCACTGGGGTTTATTATTCAATTGGCTTGCGTTCATGATTTGAATTTCTACTAAGCTTTGGAGTGTGCGTGTTTCACAGGTGATAGAGCGATTATTGAATTTCAGGAGGTATGCATAGAGCACGTAAATCTGTTCTCAACAAAATACCTATTTGGATTGATCAGTTGATCTTACTTGTGTGCCTCCTGAAATTCAATAATCGCTCTATCACTTGTGAAACACGCAAACTCCAAAGCTTAGTAGAAATTCAAATCATGAACGCAAGCCAATTGAATAATAAATCCCAGAGAAAGAATTTGCAGCGTTTCTTAGGTGATGTACGAGATTATGAAATAATTTGCAGCCCCTCCCCTATATGTCCTGAAGAAAGTAATTTAAGAGGGTGATCCATCTGAGCTGGGGCACCCTATACACCGTATTGTGGACAATCAAACCATTGATATATATATAATCTCCTTATATGTTATCGTTTTCAACGGCGAAGCTTTAAGAGCTGCTGATTCGATTAAAAGCCCCGACACCCTCAGCTGAGTTAGAGGGCCTGTTAAAAGGGCCGCATCTCCCACCCAATCCGTTCTGTTTGCACCAACGAGCTTTATACCCGCCAACGCGATTATCTCTTAACTATGTCTCCGCCCCTCCCCCTTTCGAGGAAAACCGTGGAAAACCTACTGGATGTTAGCGGGGGTAACGGAAACGCCTCATCTTCCTCCTTTCCACCCCAATTCGCCCTTTCAAAAACCTTCTCTATGTTGTCCTCGTTAAACTCCCTCTAGAGGGAGTTTTCTCTATCTTTTTCCATTTCATCCCTTCCATTCCCGTTCGATCCTGTCTTGAAAGTCGGTAAACGCCGGTGGGCGGAGGTGACTCCCAAGGACGCGATGTTATTCTGGGATTCTGAGGGGTGAATTCTTCTTCTGGTGTAAACAACTTTTCACTGCATTGACGTCTTCTTTTGCTCATTTAACCCTCACAATACAAGGTGAATGAGAACCCCATGTACCACAAGGTGGGGTGCTCCGACACTTTCAATTGATCAAAGCCTAATTACAGTCAACTTCCAGTAAATCGAAGTCGGTTAATTCGAACTAAATGCTTGGTCCCATGAAAATCTTCCGTTATTTTGAAAAATTACATAAGGAATAGGTACACTCGTAATTCGAACTGATTTCGGCTTGGACGAACACTCTACGCCAGAGTTGATATGAGAGACCCAAGTACATTGGTACTTACAGTACTTGAGGAAATCAAGTAAGTTTTACATCAGTCGAGGAAAACCAGTAATAATCATGACGAGATATAGCTGCACAGGGCGCAAGTACTTCGAAAGTACTTGCCAAGTACAAGTACAATTACTGGTACTTCCAGTTCAGCTTTTTAGTAAGTACAAGTACTTGTGCTTGTACTTCTACTTGCATGTTTTGAATAAGAGTACAAGTACTTGCAATCGCAGGTACAAGTACAATGTACTTGTAATTGTGTACTTGTGTGATTCAAGTACAATTAAAAATACAACTGAAGAGGAGGCTACGTGACCTGGGCCCCCATCCGTTCAAAAATCGGTCTCTGTGGGGGGGTGCCTGGATACCCCACCTTGTGGTGTGAGGGTTAATAGTAGCTCGAAAAATTGATATTTGGTATCTGCTCTCTTTATATACTTAAAACCGCTCGATTGCTGAGAGGAGTTTCGGCGCCGGGTACCGATGTTTTACCCCCCATGTCATAAAAAAAGTAATTGAAAGTATAGCCGAACCACTAACCCACTTATACAACTCGAGTATCTCCAAAGGTGTGTTCCCTCAGAAATTCAAAATGGCAAAAGTAGTACCACTTTTCAAGAATGGAGAAAAAACTGATCCAGATAACTATCGACTCATTTCTTTAATGGACGTTACTGCTTTGATATTTGAGAAACTGCTGAAAACTCGATTAGTAAGCTTTCTGGAAAAGTCAAAGACCTTAGGATCACAACAATTTGGATTTCAAAAAGGTGTCAATACACAGGACGCTTTATTCAAGGTCACGGAGGAAATTTATTCAAACTTGGAGGCAGGCAAAAAAGTAACTCTAGCGTGCCCTGACGAGGCAAAGGCTTTCGACACTACATCAAAAGCAAAACTTGTCGAAAAACTGGAAGATTCAGGGATTCAAGGACTAGCATTGGAAATATTCAAATCATATAATTGTGATAGAGAACAAGGAGTCCACATTGGCAAAGCGAAACTGCTTAAATCCGCGAATACGGCAGTTCTCAAGCCACTTCAATTATCCGATTATCTTTTCCGTATATGTGAATGAACTTGCTTCACAAAAATAATCCGGGAAAATCTACATATTTGCTGAAGATGTTGCCCTAGTGAACTTCGGGCAAACATCGCAGGAGGTCCATCATAATGCCGAGAAAGTGTTGAGGGCGATAGGACAATGGATGAACACTAACAAGCTTACCATCAATGCTATTAAATCGGTTTTCCGAAGCCTAAAAACAAGGTATTTTCATTTTCCATTACGAGTGTTACAGTAATTACGAGTGTAGTTAGTGCTTAAACAAAATGATTCGCTATCAACAACCATACTGCTTGACACGTTTCAAACAGTAGCCATACCCAAGGTTTGCCACATCATCATCCTGGGTGACCCCATTTTTACCAAGTGTGTTACCTCTCAAGGGTGTGACCAAGGAAGGCTAATACTTCTGATGATAGATAACACTCATGAGAATGAGATTACCATAGGAAATTCTTGGTGTTTTTACTGCGTTCAAATAATGATTACGAATGTCTACAGGGTATGTCAGCTGCAGAAAAGCAACGTCGGTATCGCGAGAAGAGAGAAGCCGCGTACAAAAACGTGATTCGTAACTTGACGTGGGGTCAAATTATTGGAAAGGGCTCTCCAGATTAACTGGTAGAGCGATAAAACTTAATAATTTTCTGCTGTACACCTTACGTCTCTGAAATTTGGAAAAAAAAGGATTTCTGTAGCGATTTGGAAGATGATTCCATAGTGTGTCGGTTTACGTATTTTTGAGCTTCGAGCGAGCTTGGGATAACTTTCAACCTATCCATCTTAGAGCTGAGATTCGGACGGATCTGTGTTTATTATCACGGAGAGATAAGGAGGAGGTCGCAGCATTTAGAAGATCAATGATGCATGTGGGCCGTGCAACCGGCCAGTTCACTAAATAAAAGTATTGTTTTTATCATATTAACTGTCTTCAATTAGATTGATATAGTTTTCGACGTCAGAGCTTGTCGTTACGATGGTTATGCGTCAATATGGACTACAAACTAACAGGGCAGAGCAACTAGAGCTTACCCGAAACCCTAGATCTGTGTTAAACCAATGATTAATTAACGAGAGGCAAGCTCATGTCTTATTCATAACATATTCACCCTAGCGAGTAGTTCTCTCGTCAGTGTGTTTATTATCTTCCAACTTGGTGTTTTCATACTTTCTGCTGTATCCCATTACTTAACGCTAAGTATTCTTAGTTACTTCACTGTAGTCTATTTTCCATCTTTATGGCGTGCTTCTAAAGCAGGGGTCTCCAAACTACGGACGCCAACGGAACAGAAAGAAAAGTCTATATAAAACAAGGAATATGTATAACTTGTACTCGTCCTACGTGAGCGGGAGTCGGGCGATTTCAGCGCTATGAACGATAAGGGAATATAAAAATAACAAACGCCAAACTACATTATCTTCAAGTTATTATAGCTCATTTCTTAAGATTACATATATAGTAATTACGACAGTACCACTATCAAACATCAATATTTTAATGCTATAGCGTGAACAATATTTTTTGTTAGTCCATCATTAGCGAGCACAAACAAACTGGATGGTTTACCGACTCGAGAGCATACTACGTACAATTGCCAGTGTGAAAAACATGGTTTACTTAAATCTAAGCCACAAATAGACATCGTTTGGCCTTGGGATTTGTTGATTGTCATTACAAATGCCAATCTAATCGGAAATTGGGAAAATGGTGGTATGCTGCATTTGTATAACTGATATTTACGAACTCTGCACTGGGTATGATGGTGAGGTTGACACTGACTATGTGTGCCCAGGGTGTTAGTGTTGAAACGTGAAATACTCACATCATGTTTATACTTATATGCACCTCCTTCGTAATTTTCCAAAATATTTCATCAGTACAATGTTTCAAACATTGGAATGAGTCAGAATTTAATCTTTCCTAGAACGAAAAAAGTGAGTCTGCGGAGGCCATATTATGCATCCATGGTTTTAATATGGCCTAGTGATTAGTCCAGCTCTCTCACTTAATTTAAAGTGCCCTTTAAGGGTTGTCAAAGGTTTGTAAAATCCCTAGAAACTTCAAAAAAAAATCAAGGCGGCCTAAATTTGGAGTTTTTTTGAAGAGCTTTCAATGAGGAATCGAATGAGCCCCTCCCTAGGTCCGTAGCTCAAACCATTCAATGATTCATGATCTGAATTTCTACTAAGCTTTGGAGTGTGCGTGTTTCACAGGTGGTAGAGCGATTATTGAATTTCAGGAGGCACACAAGTATGATCAACTCATCAATCCAAATAGGAATTTTGGTTGAGAACCGATTTAAGTGCTCTATACATATCTCCTGAAATTCAATAATCTCTCTATCACCTGTGAAACACGCACACTCCAAAGCTTAGTAGAAATTCAAATCATGAACGCATTGAATAATAAACCCCACTGAAAGAATTTGCAGCGTTTTCTCTTTTTTCTCTAAAAAGTACATTCATTTCTGATTTTAAGGGCCATGTTAGAAGCAAATCGGTTGCATATTTGCCAAGTAGCACTTCATCAAACTTAACATAGGCCATATTTAGGCCGCCTACCTTAACAATTTTTGGTTCAACGTATATGTGCGAACGTATGTGTGCGTCATTTTCAAAAATGACGCATGTCAAATCCAAATTTCGAGCGATGCTTTCAGAAGCACACTCGAATAATTTACTTATGATTGGAAAAACAAACTTTGACCTTAAGTGGAAAGACATTGTAAGCATGAAATGTTTTTAAATAAATAAATACAAAATACATTTCTCTTAAATGCTTTGTTTATATATTCCTGAAAATGAAATTGTTACTATTCCTTATTGAACAATAAAAAACTAACAGTCATGGAATTTTAAAAAATGTATTTAATCACTAAAAACTAAGTTTTAGTTCCTGTATTAGGCCTAATTTTGAATTTGTCAAATTCGTACAAGAGTACATAAAAATCTAGTTTTCAAGTGTCTGACTTCCAAAATGTTCTCTTCTTGAAAATTCAATTGTTAACGTCAACTGTGTTATGCCCCTTCCGCTTTTGAGGGGAGATTATTCTTATTAAGAACTTTGGTCTAGTTAATTATGTTTATGGGACTTATAAACACTTAGTGAGATCAGATAAAAGGCGAATGTAGGGACTTCCCTGTAATACATCCATTCCTTGCCAGTGTGTTTAAGTTAAAGATTTATATGAATATACCGATCTTAATACGTAAACATACAAACTTCTCACTCCTTTCTACAAAATATGAGACAGATAAAAGGATAGTCAGCAGGTATGACGAAAGTCCACGGAAACTTTCTGAAATGGAAATGTTGATTCCGACTCCCTGAATCCGCCTCTTGCACGAATTCATGGATCCCTTTTACCTTCTGTATGGGGAGTATAGAAAATTATGATAATTCATCATTATTTATATAAGGAACGGAGGATCTGAAGTTTCGACGAAAGTTTAGCTCGCTTCTCGAACTTTCTTTAAGGTTGTTTTCACTCTTAGGTGACGTTAGGTCGGTTCGACAAAAAGGCCCCGCCAGTGAAAGCGAACGGGCGGAGTCTTCGCAATTAAAAATTCCGAGTCACCTCGAATGCGGAGGGTCACTCAGGGCTGTTCGAGAGATGCGAATTCCACTTGGGATTCCTCCTTCGTCAAGTCTACATTTGACAATTTTGGGTTTGCGCAACTTTGCGTGCTCGCCAGTTATGCGCATTCAAAAAAATTGGTTGAGGGATCAAATTTTCTTGAAATCTTGGGTAGAATCGGAATCTGCAATTATACCGATATCCCATCCCGCTATTAATTTTCATTCATCTATAATAAAGTTATATAACAAAAACACATTCTAAGCTATTCATTACCAAGTTAAATACCGAGTGTTAAAATAGATGAGATTCTAAAATATCAAAATTCCATAAATGCGTAGTAGAGGAGATGCTTTTCTATTGTATCTAATTAATATACACTGCTCGACAAAATTAAGGGATCACCTGAGAAAAATCGTGCTCGCTGGAATTGGGCGTCAAAAAGTATAGAGATCATTATTTTTCCACCGAATTGGATCTGTCGAAAAGTAGAGTAGTCAAGATAAAAAACCAGCTGAAGAACGAGGCGATCGGACATTCCTAAAGAAAATGACAAAAGAACGCTTTTTGTTTAAAAAAAGTGAAAACGTCGTTTTAAAAAAAATGAGCTGTGGAGTGATCTCTTGACCAAAAATCAAAAAAGTATAGCTCATTGGAAAGCTCCATCTGTCCTCTTTAATATGCAAAAAAGAAATTTAAAATCGGTCGGATGGTTTGGAAATTAGAGTCAAAAATGTATCGAAAAACGTGGTTTCAAAATGCCACAAGGCGGGACAAAATTAAGGGATCATTGGAAAAAAACACACGAAGTCCTTCGAAAAAAGTTTTAATGAAATCAATAAGAAATGAAAACATTACATCAATCGTAAAAAAAAGTTTTAATGAAATCAATAAGAAATGAAAACATCACATCAATCGTAAAAAAAAAAGTTCACCTGATGGCAGAATGAAAATAA
Source organism: Creontiades dilutus (assembly GCA_031894815.1). NCBI lineage: Eukaryota > Metazoa > Arthropoda > Insecta > Hemiptera > Miridae > Creontiades > Creontiades dilutus. Next base: position 44,798 of record JAVIWC010000022.1, on the reverse strand, counting down.
AGAAATCTTTGGGAAAAACTGAAAGGGAAACTGCGTGAGTAAGAAAAAAAGAACATTGTAAGGTTTGCTCACTAATACCTTGTATTCCCTCTTCTTGCGTTGATTAATGCTTCAATATTCTTCCTTGTTGCCAACATTTTCCTGTTCGGATAGGTACGAGAGTGAAAGTTCAGACCAAGATCAAGGTGTAAAACAATAAAACCGAATATGAATACTCTCTTCTCCTTATTTTTCCATAATTTAAAATTTTAATCTTTTTTCTTCCGAAAATTAATTTTTTTCAGTAAAATTGTGGAGAAACTTTTTTCGAAGGACTTCGTGTGTTTTTTTCCAATGATCCCTTAATTTTGTCCCGCCTTGTGGCATTTTGAAACCACGTTTTTCGATACATTTTTGACTCTAATTTCCAAACCATCCGACCGATTTTAAATTTTTTTCTTGCATATTAAAGAGGACAGATGGAGCTTTCCAATGAGCTATACTTTTTTGATTTTTGGTCAAGAGATCACTCCACAACTCATTTTTTTTTAAACGACGTTTTCACTTTTTTTAAACAAAAAGCGTTCTTTTGTCATTTTCTTTAGGAATGTCCGATCGCCTCGTTCTTCAGCTGGGTTTTTATCTTGACTACTCTACTTTTCGACAGATCCAATTCGGTGGAGAAATAATGATCTCTATACTTTTTGACGCCCAATTCCAGCGAGTACGATTTTTCTCAGGTGATCCCTTAATTCCGAGCTCACGTTTCGAAAATTTTTTTGATTTTTTTGTGGAGGTCAGTGTTCTTTGGATTTCCTGGGGTCAGCTAGTTTAAAAACTATAAAATATACCTAACAAGTCCTCGCGATTGATCGAAATCTCTCATGTTATGTTCTTGTCAGACATTTTTCGCAGATGTCGATTTTTCTACCATCGGAGATTGAAAAAATGACATTCAAAAAGTGAACCTCTTCATCGAAGTAATTATGATATAGGGTACTTTTCCGACAATGTGTAAATGTTTTCCCAATGTGTAAATGTGGCTGTAGAAGCTCCTCCTTCCACACAAGACTTTTGTCTTTATTTTGGCAAGTACTCACGTGTGATGATGTTTTGCATACAATTTACATTGAAATATAATTTAGTTGCGTGTAAAATTTGAAAATTGTATGTATCTTACAAAAATAAATGCTAAGCTTCTTTAAAAAATCTCTAATAGAGATTTTCTCTTCTGTAGGTACCTATAATGGAATGGAAATTAATAGCGCGATGGGATATCGGTATAATTGTAGATTCCGATTCTACCAAAATTTCATGAAAATTTGATCCCTCAACCAATTGTTTTGAATGCGCATAACCGGCGAGCACGCAAAGTTGCGCAAACCCAAAATTGTCAAAAACTGGATGATGGTGAAATCTAAAGTGTGGCACGTGATTTTTCATGGCTTTTTAAAGCTGATCCACGTGATGCTATCCGTTTATTGATTCGACTCAATTTTTGCGGAATAATGACCGAAATTTGTTTACTCCGCGTCCGTTTTTTTTTGTGCCACACTTTGGATTTCCTGTCAGCTAAAGGGCCTTCACTTGTATATTGATGAACGTGCCGAAAATTTTGAAAGCTGCATCCGTTGATTCTCTCATCTGTTCAGACATTTGATCCGAGATTCGATCTTCCTACATCGGAGAATTCTCAACCTCTTCATCGAAGTCCATAGACGAGTTAATTCGTTGTAACTGTCCCTAGCAATTACCGACAATAACCGTTGACATTTCAATGACCTTTCCAACGCAGTTATGGCCCCAGCGAGGGATCAGCCCCACCCAACGTGGCATTCCTTTTCTCGCTATCTTCCATTCTTAATCGACGGGTCCCGAAAACCTGTTCGATCGATCTCGATCAATTTCGGTAGCGAATCCGGGGCCTTGACGGGCAAAGAACGTTCTCGTTAATTTTCACTTTCTTCCGAAACGAGTTTTTTGCCGTTGAATTAGTTTTTTTTCTCTACTGGTGGGTGAACGACTGACTGACTGACACAGTGTGGGGCCGGGTTTTGGTTTTGGTTTCTTAATTACGAGCTCACTTTCGAAAATCGGACGAGTTTTCGATGATAATGTTGTAATCTCAGGATGGGGACGGATAACACAGCCCCACAAAAAAAAAGTCTGCCAAGTGGGTGTGGCACAAAGCTTCCTCGTATCCATAACATGACTGTATAGATCTTTGAAAATTATTATTGACTAAAGAACTTCGTTCAATTAGGCGAAGTAAATATTGAATTAGGGTAAATTTATTGTTATGCAGGAGCATAACTTGAGAAAATAAAGGTAGGCATGTTCAACTATTGAACAAACTATAAAATATACCTAACAAGTCCGAACAATCCCTGCAAATTTCATCGAAATCGGTCAAGAACGCCCGGAGTTATGCTTGTGGCAAGGATTTAACGTTTGCGCATGTGCAGAGGCTACTATTGATCCGGGGGTCATGAAACTCATAGGGGACCATCTACACCCCAACCCGCACAATCCCTGAAAATTTCATCAAAATCGGACTATAACTTCGTGTAGTTTTGCCCGTAACAAGGATTTGCTGACAGACAGACAGACACACAGACAGACACGGAACCAAAATTGTTCAGAAAGGTCTAAAACGCAAAATGCGAATGGAATTTTTGATTTTGGAGACAAAAAAATTTTCGCATTCCGAAAGTGAAAACAATGCTTCCGCTACCTTAGTAGACTCGGAAGCAAAAGTCAAGATCCGAAAAGTAGACTAGGGTATCCCCATGTATTTTTCGATGCTAAATTCAAATCCAAGTTACAAAAAAATCCCCAAAACTTTTACTACAAGTACTTTACAAGGTGTCGAATAGATTTGGGTTTTTTCTCGTCGATAAAACTAGTTATACGGTCAAGTCGAAGACATCCATTCCCTAACCCGATCCTAATCTGAATGATAATGCAAAGGGCGTGAGATTTTTGGTACTTGGACCCATGATTAAGGAGGGCGACCATTTTTGTCCTTGGAGGGTTAAATCAGAAATTGGCACGAACCACATTTTGAAAGGTTAGTTTGAGTTTCACGGAACTTGCTGTCAAATTCACCCAACATAATACAATCATTACATCTACTAAATAATCGTTGTCTGGTGAAATTAAAATTGTATAGCCTACGAATAAAACCCAAACTTTTTCCAACCGTAATCCATAAATTGTTTAAATTTGACAAAAATTGCAAGTCTTCCCCACGTTTTACCATAAAAAATGGTTGCAAAGATATAATATTTTCGATTAATATAATGAAAAGGAGAAGTAAGTCGGATGATGAAAATAACTGGCGAAAATAAGGCAATTCTCATATATTCGTCACATCAGAAAACTGGCGTGATATTCGCTATTCCCAGTAGTGGTAATCCATAAAGAAAAAAATGACGACGGCTTATTCCAAAATTATAGAATCATTCAAGGAATAGGTAACAAGAGCGTCAAACTAGAATTTTTTCAAAGAAAAGACACCAGAAACTGGGAAAATGCTAGTTGCCAACTTCGAAAACAGGTAAGGACGCTAGCTGGACTGAATAGTGCACTCACAAACTGTCACTTTGAAGGATTAAGTATAAATTGCACAGCCCCACAAAAAAAAAATCAAAATCCATAAAGTAGGCTAGGGTATCCCTACGTATTTTTCGATGCTGAATTCGTATCCAAGGTCCAAAAAATCCCCAGAACGGTGAAGGACTAGGGATGGGATATCGACATCGATAATATCGAAATATCGATTTTTCTATCGATGCCACACATTCGATAATATCGATATATTCGATGATTTGGCTTCGATAACATTGGTTTCGTTTACTCTTCACTCATAAAGGAAATTCCATCTAGTTCGCTTACTACCTAACGAGGAAAATTAAGAAATACTAAAAATTCTTCCAACTGTTGTAGTATTAGCGAATTTTCGAAGAAAAAGAAACTATTGTTCTCGGTCCAAAATAGTTCAAATGAAAATTTTCAAAAAATGTTGGCGATAGAATTGAGGTTGAAAGCTCTAATTTGCACAAAAAATGTATCTAAGCTTTCAAAAGGCCAAGTTTGAAGATGGGCACAATCGCTTTACTCTAAGGGGGAAAATTGTCGAAAAAATCCCCAAACAGGTGACTCTCTTTTGAAAGGTTTTTTATGAACACGATGGTGAAATCGGATTGGAGATATCTCAATCCATTCAAACTAGAGTAGTTTGAAGATGATATAACGAGATAGATAGTTAAAATTAGCGAACAAAACTATGAGATTCTTTCAAAAGCTTTCAAATTAAAATGAGGTATCACACAATTTTCAGAATACTAGCAAGAAGCGAACTTTAGTAGAGTGTAATAAGGATACTGTTAACTGATAAAGGCACCGATATCGAAAATATCGATAGTAACGATGTTTTCACCCGATATTGGTGGACATATCGATGCCGCTCTCAAACATCGACATCGATATCAATATCGATGTTTTCTCTCGATTTCACATCCCTGTGAGGACTGAAGAATATTCAACTCCACAAGACAGTCTGAGCAAACACAGTGGACTAGTTCTTTGCAATATTTACAACTCGAGTTCAAAGAGTTCTAACTCAGGCGATCTTACCACCTTTAGATTCTTAGAAAATGAGAACGATATGCGGTCGCATTGCCCTGGAAACAAAAGGAATTTCTAGTATTGGGTCTTCCACCTGTCACTCCCTGACAGGTTTAGCTTGAAATATATGGAAATCATTGAAAAAACAGTTCCTGGAGTTGGGGCCAAGAAGTGTCGGTATTAGTTTTCCTGAAATCGTCCCCATGAATAGATGTAGGAAGGAATAAGATTCCTAAAAAGTAAGGATGGCATGCTGTCGCGTTGCCCTGGAAACAAAAGAAATTCCAAGTATTGGGTCTTCTACCTGTCACTTCCTGACAGGTTTGACTTGAGGTGTATGGAAATCATTGAAAAAACAGTTCCTGGAGTTAGGCCTAGCGTGTCGGTATCACTTTCCCTGAAATTGTCCATCAGAAATACCCTTCTCCAGGAGTAGATGGGGGAACTAGATTCCTAAAAAGTGAAGATGATGGGCTGTCGCATTGCCCCGGAAACAAAAGAAATTCCAAGTATTGGGCCTTCTACCTGTCACTTCCTGACAGGTTCGACTCGAGATATATGGAAATTATTAAAAAACACTTCCTGGAGTTGAGGTCAAGCAGAGTCAGTATTATTTTCTCGAAAATTGTCCTCCACAAATACCCATCTCGTCAACACCAAATCACACCTTCAAGTGAGACCAATCAAATTCTAGGAATATGCTGCTTCTTGCTCTTCCGTTTTCCTTCTTTGGAAAGGATTCTCCCACGAAAAGGCCTGCCAAGTTCGTCAGAAGGAGGCTCCACGTGGAGTCCTGGCTTCTCCGAATACGGGTAGCGCAATAAGGCGGTCACTTGCTAAGAAGGGGCAAACGTGCAGTTTATTTATTATTTCAATGGTATTCTTCAATTCTCCTATTATGTTTAGTATTATGTTGAAGTTACATTGTGCTACACACTCTGCGTAATGGGAGGGCAAAAGTTTGGAAAAGTATGAAGTTAGCAAAGGCTCTTCTTACGGTGAAGTTACTTGCCTACTTATATCGCGTGGGGGTCGCTTAGAAACTCTAATTCCGAGGCTCTGGGATAACTAGTTTCCGTCCCTCCGAAGTGGGTGAAGGTATCCGGAGTCTACATACCTACATAATGCATGGATGGGACTTTGCCCCGCTTTTTCGAGAGATACAAAAAAGGGACAGTGTTGGGAAGGTGAGTCGGTGATGTTCTTTTTTATCTAAGTCTCCGGTCGAAGGGGGCCGCCCGTGTCCGTATTTAGAAGACACGTGTTCAAACAACGAGCACTGACTACCCTCTTTATCCTCTGATTACGAGTTTTAATGGATTCGTTAGCACGAATGTTAACTTGGTCGACGTAACGTCACGGATATGTGATACCGCATTTCAGACGCAGAAGTAACGCTCACGAGGTGAAGCAGTGTTTGACAACGAAGAACATTAGAACATCACTTCTGTGGTATTACTAGCATTTTCCCTCCGTGAAAATGAGGAATTGCTAATGTTTATAATCATTCTAGGCAAATTGTTATAAATATGAGGTGCATATGAGGTGGTTGAATGGTTAAGTAATCAAATTCAAAACTTTCTTATTGAGGCACAAGGTTGATAGATCCATAGAACAGCATAGACACTCTATCAAAAGTTACTATGGATATTGAAGAATGTGTAAAGTAAGTAAGAAAAGTAAACAAGGAATTTCACCTTGGATTTTCGTCCGACTAACCGGAGGTGTCGCCAGCCGTCCTCTTGAGAGGATCGGAACTAGGTCTGACGATTTCGCTCGTGGCTTCCCATTGCCTCACGCCCCTGGGTTGGGAGCGATTTGGATTCACGTGATATCGTGATCAGAGGTGACCAGTCTAACGACAGAACATATATACAACACTAGATAGGATTTTGGCCCTAATCATTGGTGCCTGCCGGATTCGAATCGCGCTAATCAGTACTCCCATGAAAGTTAACAGCCAAGGACTGATGCCTTAGCTCGCACGGGCAACCTGTCCCCTATTGTAGAAAGTGTATCGATTATAATCAATAATTATTGGCAACACAGGTAATAAATACAATACAATGTGGAAAGGGGTGGGTGTAAAAAGAGCGACCATAACGACTTAACATTTCGACTCGGATTTTTAAGTTTTAGAACAATCTGAACAACTTTCCATTCGTGCCTGTCTGTATGTGTGTCCTTCCAAATCCAAACCCTTTTAACAAGCCTAATCCCAACAGTTTTCCTCTCATTTTAATGAGATTTTCAGTGATAGTGCGGGTTAGTCTGCAGATGGTCCCCTAAAAGTTTCTTTTTTTTCGCGGTCCGATCAGGCACGAATTTCCACGCTTGTAGGGGAAGAACCGTCCGATAATTTCATAGCAAGTTCAACACGTTTTTCCTAACTATTATAGAATTAGCGCGAAAGACCCGCTATATATGCCTATTCACCCATTTGAAGGCGTTGATGCCTGCAAGAACAGGACCCTTCCCTTTTTTTCATCATAAATCATTCAACAGGCTTATATGAGACAACTTTCGAGATTATCCAAACCATTTCGAAAGATCTACAAGTTCATTTGAATCCAATACCACTAACAACACGAATAATTTCAAAATCTATACAATAATTTAAAAAATCGGTACAATAATTAATAATATATGCGGCTCTAATTGGAATGTTGTCATCCTTTCAGTTCCTAATGAAATCGAGTTATTCTGAGCATTTACGCACTTTTCAAGCTTAGTTATTGAGCGTTTCATTTTATCTCAGTAATTTTCAGTTAGTGGGTGAATCGATTTCAATTAGGTATGTGAAGTTTCAATTTTCAGCGAGAAGCTCAATTAATGCCCTATCTAAAGTATAATTACCTATGTACCTAACATTATCTATTTATTATTACCTAAATATGTTGAACCTATTGAGCCCATTATCAATTATGATTCAGAATTTAACCGCACTAACAACGTAAATAATTTACAAATGTATATGTCGATTACAAAAATCATTTTAAGACACAGTCGAAGCCTATTTTACTAATTTCGTGGGTGGTATATGTACCAACTATTCATAGAGTATCTGTTCTTTCATACTTTATCAAATTTATCAACCTTGGACCTCAATTCAAAAAAAAAAATCTTCCACCTCATATTTATTGCAGGTTAAGGGCCCAACAATCCCGTCACGTAATGTTCAAGTTTTGTACAGGGAGTAACAAATTTGTTCATCATTGGTGAGTTACTCAAAACATAAACAAGCAGGCTCAGACCACGAGACAAGTTTTCCCTTGTGAGGTGATGGATTGGTATAGCTGCCCCTTCCATTGAGGTGGATGCGGTAATAATGCTCCGCCACACTCAGGGGATGACCTTTGAAAACGTCTGATTCATCTACCAAGGCGACGGATTCTAAAATCGGGAAGGGCCAACTAACCGTATCCATCACACCCTACTACCAAGCAAGTTTTACAAATGATATCCGCTAAAAATAAATAAGCTAACTCAAGTTTACTTCAAGCATAAAAACCACCAGTTGGGGGAAGTTTTATGGGAAGAAGTTTTATTTCTCGTGGATCTTTGGGAAGCGGTTCATTTAGGGATTTAGTTGCTAAAAAAGACATCAAAGCTCTCGCTACAATAACTGAGGCGTTGACATGGAGACGGACGTAATCGAGAAGAGAAAGAAAGTGTGTAAAATGATGGTTCCAGATGAAGTCGCACACATGATTTGTGAAGCAAAGTGTGCTCAACCATTCCGAACCGTCAAAATGCTCTCTGCTGATTTCAAAGCCATAGCTAAATCCAGTGACAAATCTCAAAACACGACTGGGTTGATAATCAGCACATTACCCTGGATACAGATACGAAGAGCCGAATTTTCAAACACCAAGACTCGCCTCACTTTGAACGAATTGGAACAGTGGAAGGAACTAAAGATATTCAAAGAAGGCCTATTAATTAATACAGTCATTGGAGTGGGACCTTTTTTGAGAGCTTCAGAATCGGCCAAACCAAAAACAGGACTTGCTGGCCATGCAAGTTTCATGGATGTGAAGTACCTTAGTTTTTATTTGCAATGAAGCCGCCGTTAGAACAGTGTGTAGTAAACATTTCAAGATTTTCTTAAAAAATTCCAGTTGCCAGTTTTCAGTTACGGGCCTTCAAACGTCAATCTGGTAGAATAAATCGCAAACTCACGTTAACGAAAAATAATCATAAAAAAAAAAAAAAACCAATGATAAAAAAAAAGGATAAGACGGATATGTGGATCATAACTTTGAGGGACCAACACACGAACTCTGGAGGAGAGTCGCCAAAACTATAGGCGGTACTTTTCAAATTAGTTACCTACCACAATGAAATTTCCCTGTAGGTAATTATCTAATTTCCCAGTTAACATTGGCGATCTGAATTTGATTAGTGGGACTGATTAGGTTAACATTGGGATTGATTAGTTCAACTCTCTAGCAACAGATTCGTTGACTGTAATCGTTCCCATGGCTGAATAGATCACTTGGCTGTGTTGTGGCCCACCCTCCTACCCTAAATTGAGACACACACCATACTCGATACATGCCAGATACCTGATACGAGAACGAGTAATTAATTATCGATGCCCAATGCGCTCTATTAGCAATTAGTGGAACTAATTAGTTCAACTCTAGCAAGAGATTTGTTGACTGTAATCGATCTCATGACTGAATAGATCACTTGGCTATGTTGTAGCTGTATGTACGTCATTTCGTACATAGCCTTTTTTGGCGATTTCGTTCAATAAATTTCGAGTTGAAGAGTGAAAAAAACATTCTCCTGAAAGATTTTAGTTCCTTGACTTAACACCTTTCCCACGTCAACGCCTCAATTTTGTATGTAGAAACGTGTGCCATTTGGGGTGTGGTACGTTACTTATAGATAACAGGTGATTGTCACTGATGAAGGCAACCATCAAGGCACCGAAATATTACAAGTATGTAAATAAAGGATCGAAAGATCATAATGTTGTTTGATCTTATGTTTATTATATTTATGTATAATTTGCTTATATTTTATGTATGTTATTGTTTATTCCCTTTTGTGTTGTAATGTATTACAAATATTAAAGACGTACAATGCATACATGACATCAACATGTATGTAGCGTATTCTGCAGTGGTCGATTCCTGTTTAGCTATAAATATAGGGAGGATAATGTTACTTAAAAAACTCACCTTTTTCGTTGAATTCCGTTTAGTGCAGCTCAAAAGTCGAATCGCAGCACATCGGACCTGCAACAAATAAAATGAATCTTATTAGTCATGTAATAAATTATGCAAAAGCCAAACGATAAATTATTTAATTACGGATAATTTAAACAAAAATATATGGAAATTAATGGAAGTAATAAGCAATCAATTTATTAATAAGAAATCAATGTATAAATTAATACTAACAATTATTACGTAACAGTGATTTATTGCTAGGTTTTACAACCTCTATATTGATGGAAAAAGCAGATGAAATAAAATACAAAATTAGAAACTACTAATGATTAGAAAGAATGGCATTAGTAATAATTTAAAATATCGAACTGTGATTGTCTAATTCACTTAAAATTCATATGTTCATCATTAAGAAAAAAGAGATTTTCTTCCATTTGTGGTTCTCCTAGTGATTTGTTACAAATTCGGAGTTGATATGAAAAAAAAAAAAATTTACCACATAAAGGATAACATATTTTTTGAAACAGGACATCTTAACGATCGGAACAATTGATTATGGCCAACAATTTTAGCCGTGGTAAGTGTATGTATAGACTGTATACACGGTGGCCCCAATCTGGACAATTCATCATGGATACAATATTTAGCTGGGGCTGACGTATACAGGGTGATCCTCATCCAGACACTTTGAACAATTGAACAATTTGAACACTTTATCACACTTACAAATTTTCGACGAGGGTAGAGCATTTTTATCACAAAACGCATCAATGTTGAGCAAAATATATTTCGAACAATCGAATATTTGTCCACTCCGTAACATCATTGAATGGTTCAGTAATATGAACCCCAATGTAAGTTATTCGTCTTTGAATTCTACAGTGCGTAACCCGACATTGTTCAAAATAAATAGTCTCGGAACCAAAAAGACACGAACAATAATTTGTAAAAATTCAAAAAAATAAAAAAGTACTCTTTCTAAGGGATTTGAGTTTTATACAAGATACCAAACATATCGATCTATATATATGAACACTAACATAGTAAGTTTAGGCTTTTATTTATTAATGAACGATCTCCCAAGTATTCATTCACAAGAATACAATTTAGTTTAAATAAGGAAGATTAGTAGTCTTCCATGAAAGACTGACACTTTTTCATTTACTTATGACTTTCACTTCTGTCTTGTGGCTTATTGCATTCTTTACACTTGTAGGATAACTTGAAAAACGAATGTCACTTTATTATCGCCATCATACCTATTTTTACGCAGCGTTTCAGGTCTTAATCACCAAAGAAAACTCACCGATATACATGAACAATAAAGCTCGCTTGTATTCGTGCACAAGAATACAATACAGTTTAATTATAGAAGATTAGTAGTCTTCCATGAAAGACCGACACTTTTTATTTACTTATGACTTACACTTCTGTCTTGTGGCTTATTGCATTCTTTACACTTGTAGGATAACTTGAAACACAACGTATCACTTAATTATCGCCATCATGCCTATTTTTACGCAGTGTTTCAGGTCGTAGTCACCATAGAAAACTCACCGATCTATATGAACAATAACATAATAAGTTCAGTCTTTTACTTGTTATTGAATGATCTCCTTAGTATTCGTGCACATAGGATTACAGTACAGTTTGATAAACGGAAAGTTGTCTTCCATGCAAGACTGACCCTTTTTGTTATTATTTACTTATGATATCTCACATCTGCCTTACGCTATGTTGCATTCTTTAAACGTTTGTGATGCTTTAAAACGCAACAGATCATTTTGTTTCTGCCATCATGCCTATTCGTACATTTTACGCAGGGTTTCAGGCCCTTACCACCATAGAAAACTCACCGATCTATATGAACAATAAAGCTCGCTTGTATTCGTGCACAAGAATACAATACAGTTTAATTAATGAAGATTTGTAGTCTTCCATGCTAGACTGACCATTTTTATCATTATTTACTTATGACTTCTTACTTATGTCGGATGGCTTCTTGCGTTCTTTAAACTATTGTGATATTTTAGAAAACAACAGACGATACATAACTACTCGATCGATATGAACCCTCAAAAGTCCAGTCTTTTACTCGTTACTAAATGATCTCCAAAGTATTCGTGCACATAGGAATACAGTACAATTGGAATAATGAAGGTTAGTAGTATTCCGTGAATGTCGGACACTAGTTATTTACTTATGACTGCTTACATTGATTGATTTATTGATAGATTGATGTGTTGATTTATTTTTAATTTTAATTTACTTATGACTTCTCACTTCTGCCTTACGCTATATTGCTTATGACTTTAAAACTCAACAGATAATTTTGTTTTGCTATTATGCCTATTCATGCATGTGGTCCAAAGTGTCAGGCCTTAACCACCATACAAAACTAATTGATCAATATGAACACTAACCTCATAAGTTCAGTATTTTACTTGTTATTGAATGATCTCCATAGTATTCGTGCACATAGGATTACAGTAAAATTTGATTAATAAACATTATTACATTTATTATTCATTGCATGATTTGTTGATTTGAATTGATGATAAATTGATGTGTTGATTTATTTTTAATTTTAATTTACTTATGACTTCTCACTTCTGCCTTACGCTATATTGCGTTCTTCAAACTTTTATGATATTTTAAAACACAACAGATCATTCTGTTAACGCCATGCTGCCTATTCGTACATCTTACGCAGGGTTTCTGGTCCCAACCACCACACAATACTATTCAATCAATATAAACACTAACAAAATAAGTTCAGTCTTTTACTTGTTATTGAACGATCTCCCAAGTATTCGTGCACACAGGATAACAGTACAGTTTGATCAATGAGGATTATTAGATTCATTATTCATTGCATGATTAGTTGATTTGATTTGATGATACATTGATGAGTTGATTTATTATTTATTTTTATTTACTTATGACTTCTTACTTTTGGTCTCATGGCTTCTTGCGTTTTTTACACTTCTGCGATAATTTGAAAAACTAATATAATTTTGTTTTCGCCATCATGCCCATTCGTACATTTTACGCAGGGTTTCTGGCCCTTGCCACCATAGAAAACTCACCGATCTATATGAACAATAAAGCTCGCTTGTATTCGTGCACAAGAATACAATACAGTTTAATTAATGAAGATTAGTAGTCTTCCATGCTAGACTGACCATTTTTATCATTATTTACTTATGACTTCTTACTTATGTCGGATGGCTTCTTGCGTTCTTTAAACTATTGTGATATGTTAGAAAAAAACAGAGGATACACAACTACTCGATCGATATGAACCCTCAAAAGTCCAGTCTTTTACTCGTTACTAAATGATCTCCAAAGTATTCGTGCACATAGGAATACAGTACAGTTGGAATAATGACGGTTAGTAGTATTCCGTGAATGTCGGACACTAGTTATTTACTTATGACTGCTTACATTGATTGATTGATGTGTTGATTTATTTTTAATTTTAATTTACTTATGACTTCTCACTTCTGCCTAACGCTATATTGCTTATGACTTTAAAACTCAACAGATAATTTTGTTTTTGCTATTATGCCTATTCATGCATGTGGTTCAAAGTGTCAGGCCTTAACCACCATACAAAACTAATTATTATTACAGTAAAATTTGATTAATAAACATTATTACATTTATTATTCATTGCATGATTTGTCGATTTGATTCGATGATAGATTGATGACCTGATTTATTATTAATTTTGATTTACTTATGACTTCGCACTTCTGCCTTACGCTGCATTGCTTATGACTTTAAGACACATCAGATCATTTTGTTTTTGCCATCTTGCCAATTCATACATGTGATGCAGGGTTTCTGGTCCCAACCACCACACAATACTATTCAATCAATATAAACACTAACCTCATAAGTCCAGTCTTTTACTTGTTATTGAATGATCTCCAAAGTATTCGTGCACATAGGATTACAGTAAAATTTGATTAATAAACCTTATTACATTTATTATACGTTGCATGATTTGTTGATTTGATTCGATGATAGATTGATGTGTTGATTTATTTTTAATTTTAATTTCCTTATGACTTTAAAACTCAAGAGATAATTTTGTTTTTGCCATTATGCCTATTCGTGTATGTGATGCAGAGTTTCTGGTCCTAACCATCATACAAAACTAATTGATCAATATGAACAATAACCTCATAAGTTCAGTCTTTTACTCGTTACTGAACATCTCCCAAGTATTCGTGCACATAGGATTACAGTACAAGTTGATCAGTAAACATTATTACATTTGTTATTCATTGCATGACTTGTCGATTTGATTTGATAATAGATTGATGAGTTGATTTATTACTATTTTTAAATACTTAAGACTTCTCACTTCAGCCTTACGCTATATTGCGTTATTTAAACTTTCGTGATAATTTAAAACACAACAGTGTTTCGGTTTCCTTTAGGTGAGGCTCATTTTAGTTGTTTTGACCATTATCAAAAAGCTATACACATTTCATCGCCGTATTCCACCTTATTCAGGTGTAGTGGACTGCAACCGTTGCGTCAAATTAAAGGCTTTCCGAAACACATTAGAAGTTTTCTTTTTCGAAATAAAGATTACCTTTTTCTCGTCGGAATATTTCCTGTTCCTCGACGAGATCGGACTCCTTACCAATGTTCACCACTGAATGGCTCACTCTCGCTCGAAATTCGAACACGGTGGGGTTCGCGGGGCCGATGGACACCGATTACGCAATCGCTGTCAATATGTAAGCGCAAATTTCTCAAGATTTTTGCACCTCAACAAGATCGAAACGAAATAATTGAACGGTACGAGCCAGATCGGAACGTTAGGAGTGAGAATGGGGGAGAACCGATTGCTAGAATACGCTACATAGAGAAGGGATGCACGCGCTCGATAAGGGTTACACGAAGAAGGAACGAACGCGTGAAGAAGGAATAGTCCATATGGAACCCGTTAGAGAATGGACAGGCAAGCTGTCCTTTTCTTGTTTTCATGAAGTGTTGAGTCCGTTACAGTGAACTTGATTAACGATCTTTATTTAGAAATGGGGTGTCCAAACTGCGCCTTTATACCAAATAAATTAAAATAAAAAAAAACATTTTAAGAAAGCTTTTATTTAAATGCCCTGAAAAGAAGGAAATAAATGTTTACTTACAAATTGTAACTGTCTACTTTTAGCCTATACAGGGTGTCTAGTAAAATTATGGGACAAACTCGGTTCTTCCGGGAACGTCTGAACGTCTTTTTCTAGGCGAAAAATGAGTTTGAATGAAAGAAAACGTGTTTTTTTAAGGCAAAATCGAGTTTTTCATGATTTCAAAACTTGGCCGTTCGGGTCAAGTTAGTTTCGCATTCCACATGATTTTTCACGCTGAATCGAATGGTGATACTCCCAATCCTCTCAAGCCATCCCAAAAGAACGTATCGGATCTCGGGTTTCAACAGGCATTCTGCGTTATCATTTTTTATTAATTAAAGTAGGTTTTCAAAATGTCCCCCTCCTTGCCTTGTACAAAGGCGGCATCTTTTGAGCACGGTCCTCGAGGAGTGCTCGAAGAAAAACCTCCCTACAGAAAGCGAAAAAAAACGAAAGAAAAACGACGAATTTAAAGAAGTTTTCAAAATTTGAACTTTGGCTATCTTTTTCACCAATAACGTCTGGCTAAAAGAATTGAATTGTATATCAGGGTAATAGGAAACTTCATGCTATTTCCAATGGTCACCTTATTTTCTCGTTTAGACCAAAATTAAGGGAGCTACGGCTGTTTTAGTGAGACAAGGTCTGAAAACTAAAAAAAAAACTGATAAATTAAATTGCGGGAAAACGAAGCCTTTTAACGAAAAATGGGACGAGACACTTTCGATTGCAAATTAAACGTAGAATCGATTCCCTGAGTTTGTCCCATAATTTTACTAGACGCCCAGTATACACAATTCATAAAATCATAAAAGCTTGTGTCGAATTTAGGCTTGTGTAAATGAACCAGTTCCTTTGTACCTATTTCATTGATCACCTTATTCCGATAAGTTTATTCATTTTTTTTTTTTTTTTTTTTCAGTTTAATTAGGTAAATAGTTACAGAACCTATCTAGTACCTACTTACACAAACGTCGCGACAAGCTTCTCTGATGCTAGGTACGCTGCAGATTTTTAAATTGAGAAATATATAATGATTTAATTTGAAAAATCTATCCTTTATTGTCTCTATTTGTATTCATTAGACTTTTTATGCTAATTTGTAAACCCAACATACCGTTGTCATATATGACATTTTCAATAATAATCCCTTTTTTTCGAATAAATCTCCTTTTTGTCACTTAAACATACGTTTTAATTGTTGTGAACAGTAAGATATTGCATTTCACATAATCACATTTCCTACAAAAATTTCAGTTTTTGCGGATATTAGTGTCCATAGACGCTTCACGATATTGAATAGGGTATGCTGGTGATGGGGAACTTACAAATGTCACGATAATTGCCAATAAAAACGTGAAGGTACACCGGGTGGACAGATCATCCGCCGTTGTGAGACGCTCAACCCTTGATGAATTTCAATTCCAATTACAAATTTCAATTACAATAACTGTCATGTAACTGTAATTGTGGGCACAATTACTTCAAATACTCATGGTAAAAACTCAGTTCGTAGCTGTTTATTCCTAAAATGAGCTTTTGTGAGCATATCTTCCGATACAAGCCTTTCACGAAATGTCTTCAATGACACCCGTACCTCAGTTTGATGAATGTAGTCAGTAGGTTTGTGTACTCATTGTGGTGGAGAAGGAAGTGTGAGCTCCCCCAGAATTTCAAGAGAGAAGCCGCCAAAGGTCTTTTCTCATAACTTTCCTTCTGCCTTTTGGATTTGAAAGGAAAGCGTTGTTTCGGATTTTCAGATAAAGCAGCTGAACGCTGCAGCGGGAAAAGTGATTTTCCCTCATCCAACTCTTCAAAAACTTGGTAGTAAGGTCCAAAAGTGGGTTTTCTCGTCAGCATCTTCATCCAAAAAAAGAAAAAAGGAAATTGGCTGGCCTGCGTTGAAAAGTTGTCGGTCACGCACAAAGTATCTCGCGGGAGACTTCGGAAACCGAGTTGAAACTCGTGGACTTTGACCTGGTCCCTCCTCCAGGAGTAAATCTCTCGCCCGGGAATAGAGGAACTTGATCAAATAACTTCTTTTCTCCTCGGGAAAACTTTCGCGGAAAACTGTGGTACCGCGGGGGTCCGAAACGGGACGGTGTCTAATCAGGGTTAAAAACGGTTTTCCGGGACCCGGAAAATTTATAGCGGTCGGCTGCGGGAGAGTCAGGTACATAGTATCGTCAGGAGGTTTTAATAATGAGATTTTCTTCATTTTCCGAGAGAAGGATGAGGGGGGTTGTTTTTTTCGGCCGACGGAGGAACGGAAATTAAATTTATTATTCCCGTCTCGACTGGAGATTTTTTAGCTGCCAATAGAAGGCGAATATTTAGAACCAAGCGCAAAAAAGAATGAACGAAAATTACGGAAGGATACTCGCGATTCTGTACTGTTCTGAAATATCGGGTACCTAGGGAGAGGTAGGGATGACCATCGAAACATAAAATATCGATGTATCGGTGTTTGATAGTATCGCCGTTAAAATATCGATGCCGATATATATCGTAGGTTAATCATCGGTAGTAGGCACTACCGATAGTATCGACCGACAAATATCGATAGTTTTAGAAAAACTGACACAAAATAAACAAAAAAGAGAGTGAAAAAAATCAACCGTGAACAAGATACAATCTCAAAAAGAACAACACAACACTTGCTGAAAAACCTCAGCAACAAGTTGTCAACAACCGCAATCTTCCAATTTTCCTATGGAACTTCCAAACCACTACTCTTCTCCTTCTATTCTTATCGCCTTGGGCCAAGACGCTTATTGAATTTCGGGAGATGCATCTATATGCATAGAGCACGTAAATCTGTTCTCAACCGAAATACCTATTTGGATTGATCAGTTGATCATATTTGTGTGCCTCCTGAAATTCAATAATCACTCTATCACCTGTGAAACACGCACACTCCAAAGCTTAGTAGAAATTCAAATCCTGAACGCAAGCACATTGAATAATAAACCCCAGTGAAAGAATTTGATGCGTTTCATGCATATCAGAATGCTTCAATCCGTGTATCGGCTACAAAGCCTTTTAGGAGTTCACTCCAATATCCACATTACTACATTACTAGGTTACTGCGATGGAAACATAAACAATAATAAACCAAAAAAACGCAAATGTTGGCACCATAAATCAGGCCGTATATCGGGAATGGTTTGAGCTACGAACCTGGAGAAGGGCTCATTCGATTCCTCGTGGGAAGTGCTTCAAAAACAGTCTAAATTTAGGCCGCTTGACTTTTTTTTTGAGGTTTTTAGGGATTTTACAAAACTTCGACAACCCTTAAAGGGCACTTCAAACTAAAGAATTGGGGCGTTGTCGGACCAAGATGGATTTTTCCTAAAATTTTCAGATGTTTTGCTCCAGCCGTTTGGTAGAAATCGTGCGTACGGCGGACGGACGGAAAAATCTTTCATTGCAGATTAGGATTCTACACCCTTTGAAACGTAAACCATTAAATTTTCAGGGTTTTTTTTTCTAGAGCGATTACAATGGTTTATTATTGAATAATAAACCAAAACCAAAAAATTTAAACAAATTTCGCGACGGAAAATAGATGCTTGAAATAACCCATAATTTTGAAATGACCCATGTATTACACACAAGGCGGACTGTTTACTATTCAATGACGCCACGGAATCAATACATTCCCCGCTATGTGCATACGCTTCGGAATAGTTTCTGGAAATCACCACACACTAATCAAATCCCCTTCTGCAGCCTGTTTGTACACCTTGCCAGTCCTGCTAATCATGAATACAGTCCTGCCGTATTAAAGACTCCAAGTAACTAGTTCACTTTATAACATATTGAACGAGTGTTTGTTAATAATTAACAAATCAATAATAATTAACGAATGTTTGTTAATAATTAATAATAATTAACGAGTGTTTGTTAATAATTAAAATTATTTTAAATGAATCCCCAGTACGAAACATTTAATTTATCTCGTTATAAGGCATGAATGCGGAATTTGTAAAACTGCTTATCGAGGTACTGTTTTTTATTCAACTAGGTTTAAATACCCGGCTTTACCCGGGTTTAAAATAAGGTTTTTGTCAAAGCGTAAAACTGTTTATTTCCATGCAATAAACGGATCCTTTTATTATAAAACGACGTGATGAACATTTTTCGTAGTTCCATTTGGACTGTGCACGAAAAGATTTTCCTCTTTGCCCACATACTGTTCATGAGAAAAATATGGTGTCAGCAAGTCTATACCAACAATCTCAGGAGACTGACCCTGTTACTTGTTGGTTATCATCGCAAAGCACAGTTTCAAAGGGAACTGTATTCTCTTGAATTGTATGGTGTTGCGTGAGGGAATAACAGGTATTCTTAGAATGAATACATCTTCGCCCTTAGCGCACCCTTTGAGTACTGTGGCTTGAATGATACGTCGCAAACCTTTTTCACGATCAATCTTGTCCCTTTTACACAACCTGGGTGCATCAATAATTCGGATTATAATTGGAGCACCAACCTTGTAAATCAGGAGTCTGGATGATATTCAAAAACTCAACGGGATATTGTACTGCTTCATCATCATTAAGGATACAGTCTATGGACTTGTAGGCATATTCTTGTCCCGGAAGCTGCTTCAGAATGGCAACATTAAACTTCTCGACTACTTCATTTCTGCTGTAGGAGGTCCGAACGAGGTTGGATGGAACAAAACCTGCTTAAGAACCTTCCTCATGTAATTGTAGGTACGTGTACCAAATCTTACGTCATTTGATTGTCCGGATCCCGATGTATAAAGGGTTTTTTTTTTCATTTTTCACAGACAGACAGACAACAAATGCGTTTTATAAATTTATAGAGATGACGCCATGGAATCAAGACATTTCCCGCTATGTGCACTCCTACGCTTCGGAATACTTTCTGAAAATCACCTCACACTCATCAAATCCCCTTCTCCAGCCTGTTTGTGCACCTCGCCAATTAGGTGTGCAGCCGACAGCGGTCCTGCTAATCATGAGTAATGAACGGAAGGGGCTTCGTCCGCTGACACTCGACCCCGTTTCAAGGCCGAGCCGCAAGTCCTGCCGTGTAAAAGACTTCAAGTGAGTCAACTTGACGGTCGTTAGGACCCCCCACCGCCCGTATCACTGTACACCTATCCGGTTACGCCTACAAAAGACCCCCTTCGCCAGACAATAGAAAAAAAAATCCGAGGCCAGAACCGCTCTTTCACAGTCCGTTCTTTCATTCTCTCCTTCCGTCGGTTCTTTTATTTCTATTTACCGCAGTTTTGTTTTACGTTTTCTCCTTTACGTTACGTTGATTTCGTTTTTCTGAACAAACAAACGAGGCCTCGAGAAAACTTTTCGGAGAAACAATCGCAGGACGCGGCGCGATTGATTGCATTCAACCATCGCTCGGGTCGACGTCCTTGAAATGGGTTCCCAAACACTCCTGAAAAACTTGGGGATTTAAGCGGAAAAGTCTTGACATCACCGAATCTACAACTTCTCCCTGCTCAGGGTTCGAAAACAACAAACCCATCTAATTCTAAATGTTATGGAAATGGCTAGGGATGATTGTTTTTTCTCTCTCACCACATTTGTTACAAACTGGAACAAGAAATGGAGAATGTAGCTGAACAAATCCAAGTCAGTCCGCATTAACCTCACCAAACGAAAAATTATAGCCCCAGAGCTTGTGTTAAACTCGAACAAAGTCCCATACTCTGACACTGTGAAATATCTGGGTATGACTCTCGATTCAAAATTGGTGTGGAATCGTCACATCGAGAGGACAAAGGAGGAACTGAAGATTTAAATACAGGAAAATGTATTGGCTGATGAGAGCGGATTCCCGTCTTTCACTTCACAATAAACTGCTTTTCTACAAAACAGATTTTACGCCCTATTTGGAAGTATGGGATTCAACTGTGGGGCTGTGCCAACAAAGACTAACGTAAAGAAAATACAAACTCCTGAGAAGTATAGTTGGTGCCCCCTGGTACACGCGAAATGATGACATTCATCGTGACAGTCAATGAAATCATCATAAAATACGCCCAGAAGCACGAAAAACGCCTCCACCAGCACAAGAACCTGGAGATGCTCAACGTTTTGGACAACGAAGGAGAACTGCGGCGCCTCAAGCGAAACAAGCCATTGGACTTGACAGTGTTGTGCAAGTTATAGTGAAGTGTGTTATAGTTAACAGTGTGATTCTCTGAAGGGTTGGTTTGTTGAAATCCAGTACATCGTGTCCATTTATGAGATAAAATATTGATAGATGATGTATCCTACAATCAGTTGCAATAAATAAAATCACGGAAAAATTGTGAGGCGAACCCATTCGTACAACATGTCATACAACAAAAGATGAACAAAACAGTTATTAGCAACGTTTTAGTATTAAAAATAACACTAAAATATCTCAATATACAGCATATCTAAATGCTGTTAGATTCAACTTTTTCTAAGTGAAAATCAACCTGCATGAGACTTAGTCCTATAATGATATAATGAGCCCATCCCTATAAGCTTGAGCTGTGAGATCAGTTTGATTATAAGAGTATTAGAGATATAATTGTTTCTAAATTTGTTAAGGGGCTTGCCAGTGTTCGTAGCTTACTTAACGAGGAAAAACACGCAATGAGGGTTCAAATTTTCATGAAATCGAGCGAAGAATCCGAGTCTAAATGAAACCAGATCAAATTACTACACAAAGGTTTATATAGCAGATCTATCTGTATTAGATAGCAGATAAGTTAATCACTCATCTATTTATATTAGACGTGGTCTGTGTGCGTACCTTGTAATTGAGGGGTTTCTTCCAGGAACCAAATTAATCCAAAAATCGCAAACGGGGTACATTGCCTATTTGTAAATGGCAAATCCGCAAAAAAAAAGCTGCCTCTCTGTTAAAATGTGATTTGTTGGGTGCTTGCAGAATTTCAGCTGTTTAGTTAAGGTCGGTTCAACAAATTATTTTTGTATTTATGTGTGTTATATTGATTGCTGGCCACAACGCATGATAGTTTTGAAGGGAGAACCTAATCTATTATTTGGATCTATTATATAGTTCAACATAATGCACAGCAAAGCAACGTGACAATAAAACGGCGAACTAAGACGCAGCAGCTTCTCGCATAGGTTCTTTAGCAGCTGATTAAATGGACTTATTTGGTTATTGTCTGAAACGCCTGGCATTCATTTTCTTCTTGTCAACAGACCGATCTTTGAATCCTTGCAGCAGTTCTTACATAAACAACCTTTCACCTGCATTGCTTGTATGTTAAGGAATAAAATTGCATGCAAGATGAAAATTCATGGGCAGCCACTCGGCTTAGCTTGGACCTCCCGTTAACAACTCTTTTGCCTTCGCACTTGCCTTCTGCTGAGATGATGATGGGCTTGGATTTGTCCTGCAATGGTATTCTGGTAACTTGAGGTGTTTCATCTTCTAATCCCCTTTTCTGATTTAACACCCCACACCGGTACACAAAAACGAGGGAAGGAAGACCGGGGAGGATTCATTTCGGAGAACATGCCAACCTTCCCAGAAGTGTTGTTGAGAAGGGCCTTCTGAGCAGCCACTCTGGATGTATTTTCGTCCAGCTCGTTGGGATTCCGAGAGTTCGGGCAGTGCAAGGCCCATCAGCCGATATGTTCTTCCGAGAATATGGGAAGAGCAGGCTCTTACAAGAGAATTCTTAAAAGAGACAAGGAGAATTCAAGGTATTGGCTCTTCTACCCAGTATTTCCTTTCTTTGATTGACAGGCAACGTTGGAATCTTATGGAAAAACAATTCTTGGAATCTAGGCCTGCCAGAAGTTTATGTCTTCAAAGTTCCTCGACATCTATCAGAGAAGGCAGCAAACAACGAAATTGGAGTAGAACTGGAAATTGACTGAACTGGAGTGGACTGAATAGATCACATTACTCCCGACAAAGTTATACTATTGACGACATCACTTCGAGGTCCAGAGTATTATCAATTATTAGGAGTTAAAATGAAATTCGAAGATTCGAACTGCCGCCTGAGGCTTACGACGTCTCAAGTCGCAGTGGAAACCCTGTCTACTGTTTTCTAAATCCGTAGGCTACCCTACTAATAGTCCGCAGATTATCATAACAGTACTTAAGTACTTTACTCCTAAATAATATCCTGGACTGCCCCCCACTGCCAGCGAGGGTCCATCTGGCCGCCCCCCGTTCATCCACTCGATCTTCACAACTATTCTTTCGTCCGAATAACGAAATAATAGTTTCTTTTTAGTACTACATAACTGCAACTATTGTAATTACAGTTGTAGACATAGGACTATTACAGTTTGCATCGATTACCTACTTACTTGAAATTTCATCCTAGTGGGAAGCGAAAACTTGCATTTTATCCCACTCGCGATACTTCTCGAGCTTGCGACATATTTGCTCACCTGAAACACAAGAAAGCACAACGTTGAACCTTAATATATCATCATAACTTTGATCATCATTAAATCACACCTTGAAATATTAATATGATATATTAACCAACTATTCTTCGTCCCGTGCCGTGAGGGGGAGTTGACAAAGCTACCAGTTTTTACGAAAAGTCTTGTAGTCGCTCCACGATCGAACTATGTTCTTGTGTATCGATGTTAACAGGAATAAGTATGGATTTGCCGCTGAAGGGACTGGCAACACAAAAACTCAACTGCTGTTCAACTGTTTTATCTACTTGTGAGCCTGCCAAGGGGAGTTCAGGGCCTCGGACGACTTGCGCCGCGGACGTGGGCTTTGGGACGTCATCCGTCCGTCACGCTCCATCGCGAGCGTCCGTCGGCCGCCTCACGAGCGAAGTTTCTAACTGGCTCACGGGCGAGGAACCGCATCCACAGCGAACCTTCTGTCCTGGGGCCTTTTGTCTACTTTTACTGGGTAAGCAACGGGATTTCCCCGGCGTAATTATTTACAACAAAAACCGTATTGTTGTATTTTTACAAAGTACAATACGTTTATTGAGTTGGGAGGTTCTTAGGTGGTCACACAATCTAGAATAGCCTCAAATCTTTCTTCTCGAACCCCCCCCCCCCCCCCTCTCATAGATGACAAAAAATTAACTATAGCTTAAACCTAAAACAAATTTATTTGAAATTCGGCCTAACTAACAGCAATGATTTTGGCTATTAGCTATCAGTTGAATAGCACAGCTAAAGCTAATAGTTAAAAACCAAAAAAACGTATTGATTTATACTTACTAACTACAATACATGTATTGAGGTGAGGGGTTCTAAGGTGACATCCCACAGGTCACACTCTCCGGAATAGACTCAAATCTTCGGCCTTGAATAGCCCCCCCCTCTCCACAGTGATGGACAAACATTAACTATAACTAAAACCTAAAGCTTATTTAGCTGAAATTCGGCCTAATTAACAGCTATCATTTTGGTACAGCTAAAGTAAGCTTTTAGCTAAAAATTCAAAAACCGTATTGTTGTATATTTAGAAAGTACAATACGTGTATTGAGTTGGGAGGTTCTTAGGTGACACTGCAGGTCACACACTTTGGAATAGCCTCAAATGTTTCGCCTCGAAGTCCCCTCCCCAGAGATGTGGGCGAACATTAATTACCTATATTAATACCTAAAGCTAATTTAGATGAAATTCGGCCTAACTAACAGCTATAATTTTGGCTATTAGCTGATTATTATTAGTTGAGAAACACAGCTAAAGCTAACAGCTAAAAACTAAAAAATCGTATAGTTGTATATTTATAAAGTACAACACGTGTTTTGAGTGAGGAGGTTCGTAGGTGACACCACAGGTCACACACTTTGGATTAGCCGCAAATCGCTCGGCTCCGATCCCCAACACACGGAGATGGCCAAAAATTAACTGAAGCTAAAATCTAAAGCTAATTGAGCTGAAATTCGGCCTAACAGTTATCATTTTGGCTATTAGCTATTTATTATTTAGCTATATTTATAAAGTAGGTACATATATGGGTTGTTGGTTCACAGCCATTGTTCTGAAAAACCTGGCCTGTTATCAATGCTGAAATGGTATTTGAATTTCATTAAAACATGATGGATAAAAATGCGAAAAAATTCAAAATGCTAGTTTGGACCGATGAAAATTATTTAGAATAAGTTTTTCCGCAATAGTATTGATAGTCAGCATAAAAATTCTCAAATTGCAACTCCATTTAACATCAATTTAATCCGAAATTTTGGAATGTTCCCACATAAGGAACTTTTTTAATTTTGTGCTCAAGTTTCGAAGAAAGATTAAGTAAAGAATGTGACTTTTGAGTTTACCTACAGGAGTGGGAAGCTTGATTTTCATTTTCCAGAGATGGAATTATTTTCCTTTAAAATCTGAATTTTCCGTCGCACTCTGCGATTTACACCATTCAAAACCACTTTCGTATCACATCTGTCTGCCTGTATGTCCGTAGGTCTTTATAACAAGTCCAATTCCCACAGTTTTCAACCAATTTTGATGTAATTTTTATATAATGTGTGGGTTGGGCTGTGGATGGTCTCCTTTGAGTTTCATCTCTCTGAAATCAATGCATTAGTCTGCGCATGCGGAAATGTAATATCTAACAACCACAATTTCTCAGGTTAGTGGCCATGTTGCCCACAAATTTTCAGGGTAGTCGGGGAAAAACGACCCGATAGCCTCATATCAATTTCAAAGCGCTTTCCGCAATGTTACAATAAATGTTAGTTAGTATGTCATAATAATAATTAATGTGTCGTAATTAATTATTAAGCAAGGTCATTATTAAACGATTTGTTTCGTTTTTAAATACTACAATTGGCATTAACTATATTAAAAAGATTAGTATTTTCATCATGTATTTAAAACATTTCTCATGACCTCACAGGAGAAGAATGTATAGACATACTCAATGGTAAGAATTGGTCTCTGCTTTGTGCCTATTTTAAAGTATTGTGGAAGTATAGGGGATTTCGCGCCTCTGAGTTTAATTATGGTGATATTTAGAGTCCATACTGATGTTGAAAGGTGCTGTAATTTATGAGCGAAACGCTACAGGCTAAAATTAAACGGAATTTTTTATTTTGAATTTAGGAAATTGGTTATGTGATATTCTGAGTGTAGTATCTGGCGAGCGACTCTGTTGTGCCGTCGAATCCATCCAAATCAGCGGTATTAATATTTGTGTAAAAAGATTATATCAATTGTATGAAATAGAATCATTTGTACCTTACTAGTACAAGTAGTAAGTATTACTTTGAAACAAAAAAAAAAAGAGTTATGTTGGGTATTATTTCGTAGGTAGGTATTCATCGAGGTTACTCTATAAGGAATAGGGACTCTGGAAAATTAAGGAAATTTTCAATTTAGAAACATGTTTGTATGTTTTCAAGACGGAATTGACGATAGCAATGTCGAAGAAGAAGAAGAAAACATGTTTTATTGAAAACAAAATAACATTTCTCAGAAATAGTTCACAGAAAAACAAATACGATTGGGCGAAATTGGCCATGAATCCGGGTCTGCCGATGATAAAAATAATGTTGATTCAAATGATAATGAAAAAACGCTGCAAATTCTTTCGCTGGGGTTTATTATTCATTTGGCTTGCATTCATGATTTGAATTTCTACTAAGCTTTGGAGTGTGCGTGTTTCACAGGTGATAGAGCGATTATTGAATTTCAGGAGATATGCATAGAGCACGTAAATCGGTTCTCAACCAAAATACCTATTTGGATTGATCAATTGATCATATTTGTGTGCTCCCTGAAATTCAATAATCGCTCTATCCACCTGCGAAACACGCACACTCCAAAGCTTAGTAGATATTCAAATCATGAATGCGAGCCAAATGAATAAAATTGAAGAACCAGTGAAAGAATTTGCAGCGTTTAGTTTCTATGTAATGAACGTCAATTTATTTTTCTACAGGACTTTCGAAGAAAGATTTGGCTGTTTACGAAGAATCGGTAAGAATTTGTGACTTAGTGACTTCACAATGCGAAGGAACAAAGTTATTTAGTCGAACGAGAGCGATTTTTCTGTTTTCCAACTGTTCCGGAGTTGTCTCGAGCCCTCAGAAGGAAGTTGAAAGAACTGGGAAGCGGGTGAGTTGGCGTTAGGAACTTCTGAGGAGGGCAACAATGGACGGAAAAGATGATAATGAAACCGGAGAATGAAATTAATGCTAACGACCCCGCTGGGGGGAATTGTGGGAAAAGTTGAGCTCCGAAGGCGATTTCTGCATTGAAGAATTAGAAGTTGCGATGAGGGAGAACGAGGGGATAAATAATTACATAACGGTTTTGTTATTTCCGCTCTTTGAACGTTAACGAATCGATGTGAAGGAGCAGGGAATGCGTCACCGGAGCATTGTCACTGTATTGACCAAAATAGCATCAGTATTGTAAGGGAAAGCTACAAATTCTCTCAAATACCCACGTTATGATTTGAGTTTGATCTCCTTAATCGATAAAATCGGTAAATATGTACATAAATTATAATTTCACACAAAAAGAATCAATGTGAGTCTTACTGTACTCAATGACGACCTTTAACAGGGTTTTCATAGGAAATGGAGCCATTACAGTGGCTCTGAAAATCATAATACACTACCAAGGAGATGCCATAGCAGCTTCCTCGTAACAATCAAAGTGACAGCATTATAAAATAGAAAATAAAGAAACCTTCAGTACATTGCGTTTCAAATACAAGTTACTCGTAGGCGGGCAGTGAAAACTAACATTAATTAATTCTATAATTCTACGTAAGCACATGCGCAGAGCGTCCGCTGATTACATTGAGATGAAATTCGTAAGGGACCTCAAGAAGCCTTATACGCATAGTTCCTCGGGATATGTGAGCTAAATTCATTCAAAACTGTGGAAGTTATGGCTGTAACAAGGAAATGCGGACAGACAGACAGACCGACAGACACGGTACCAAATTTGCTCAGTAGGCTATGAAAGGCGCAATTCAAGTGGACATTTTGAATTCGGACAACGGATTGTTTGGCTCCAGAAAGTGAACACGAGGCTTCCGCTGCTTCGCAGACTCGGACGCAAAAAATGAAAATTTCAGTCATGGTTGTTGGTTGTGGTGTGACCACTTTCATTTTAGACATCAGATTGGAGCGTATTTTAGGTTTATTTTTTGGAAACGTTTCGTCCCGCTATGGGGAATTCTTCTCGAGAGTTGAGTGACAGCAGCAACGATAATGACTAGTAGTTTCCCATTTATTTTCTCATGAATTATGGTACAAAAAACTCTCTACTACCTACTAGATTTTCAATGATTTTATACAAAAGGTAAATAACACAACACGCACATTTTTTTTTTTTTTTAATAATCTCCCCTCAAAGACGGAGGGGGCACGCCATTAAATGAAAACGAAAAAACTAAATGAAATAAAGGTGGGGAGGACGCCGAGGAGGTTCACCCGACGCCGGCCCTTGGGATGTGGGAAGTTGTGGATGAAGGAGGAGGAAGGGAGGGATGAAAGGAAGTGCCCCTATAAAATGACCACCAATTCAAGTACGAGCCCCGGATGACGCGGGTGGTGATGCCACGAAGTACTCCCGACGAGATGCCCAGCTCAAGTAACTCCGTGGCACTTTTCCCGCACCACACTCCGCGCCATGACACGGTCGCAGCCATAACCTTAATGTTGTTAGGCGCCACTCCTTTTAGCTCAGATACCGCTTGCCGCAGGTCATTCCTATCATATTTGCTTATCTTAGCCCTCCATGTCCACGCTGCCACTGACAACTAGGACATCCAGGATTATGGCAGACCCGTCGGGCTTAATGGCAACGATACAATGGCACACCCACACACACACACTCTCTCTCTCTCTCCAACAATAACATATGAGTATTGACTACTATGATGTTGGTTGGATACACATACTTTAATATAATATAATGACAGGTGAGAAATATTTAATTTTATTAAGAATGACAATCATGATAGAGATACATGACATGTATCACATTGTGATAAAAATATGCCCTAGTGAAAATTTCGAACTCCGTTTTGCACCATTCTGAAATTATTCCTGGATTATAAGTATACGGAATACATAAATATTAAAAACCGGAATACACTGGTCATTTCTTCGCTTCTACAATATGTATGTAATACATAAATACTATGTATGTATATGTTCGTGTCATTTCAGACGATAACTCTCAATAAAATTGAGGTTTTTCAGAACTCTGGCCATGAACCCTCAACTCAATACACGGATTGTAATTTGTAAATGTAAAACAATACGCTTTTTTTTTAAACTAATTACTAAAAACCAAAGTGATAGCTGTTAGGCCAAATTTAGCTTTAGGTTTGAGATTGGACACTTTAGGAATTGAGATTTCGAAAATTCGTTATGCTGATAAATATGAATCATATCAAAAGTGAGGACCTGTCCCATGGACAGCAATTTTTGAGCAAAACTTATTAAACAAATGTCAAATATATTTATATATGTGTCATGAGGCTTCAAGAAAAATGAATTTTTAGAAAAAATTTAGTGTATTTTCACAAAATTGAAGACTTAATCGATTAGAGAGTCAAATCGATTTCGGTAGTCAAGGAAATGTTAAGCTTGTTAGGTTCAAATTTCAATATGGAAGGTGTGTATGGAGG
The DNA here is from genome assembly GCA_031894815.1 of Creontiades dilutus. NCBI lineage: Eukaryota > Metazoa > Arthropoda > Insecta > Hemiptera > Miridae > Creontiades > Creontiades dilutus. The sequence goes on along the minus strand of JAVIWC010000022.1, from coordinate 15,252 downwards.
GAGTGATAGTGATAAATCGTTGTACATTCACTTTGTTATACCTAATTGTCGAGGCTCTTCATTTCGCCTAATTAATAGATTGGTATAGTTGAAGGAACTCATTTCAGTTTCAAATTTCATGATGCAGGAAGTGGTTGGAGGGAGTGGTTTTGTTTTTTATTAACGAATTATTAACAATTTTTTTTACGTATAGTTAATAAGGGTAATCATAAATAACATTTGGACTGTATTCACGTTACTCTCTTGTCTCTGGCTAATAGTTGTAATGTTGGGGTAGAAGATTCTCCTCATAATAGTGCTTCATGAATAAACTGTGTGTATACACGGAAATAAAACATATATTCAAGCAGGCTATTCATTTTCATCAAAAGCAAGAATCCTCAAAGGGGCCAAATTATCCAAAAGGACCCCTGTTCAGCTATCTCCAAGCGCCAGTTCTGAATTCCAACGGAACGTATTCAGTCAGGATCCCTTTCTAAAACTGAAGGTTTCTCTTTCTTATATAAAGATAAAGTGTGGGCTTTCTCGGATTCAAGGGAGGGGGACCCCGAGCCTCGCTTTTAGAAATAACAAAGAGAAAGAAGGGCGGTAGGCTCCGAGGAAAAAGACAATCCTCTCGTCCATGAGAAGGAAAACGGGGGCTCTTTTCAAAGATAGATGCTCGGGAAGAGGGTTAACGCGTCTTTTAATAATTGAGAACCGTCCCGCTCTCGGTCGGAGGCTTTTTGCAACATTTAGGGAAACGGCTCACGCCAAGGATTCGCGTCACTTGTATATTCACGCGGAGTGATCGGTTTTCCGTGGGAGTTTTTCTTCTTTTTGGCTTCAGAGTCAACCGGGGTTGTTATAAAAGGAATTCCCATTCCCATTACAAAGTAAGAAGAGAGTGAAGAGATGCCCGGGCGCCAAATAGGCAAAAAGTGACAGTTTATCAAGTTCTTTTAGTCAAAGAGTTTATACATTGTGAATAAATCAAATTAATTATATTTATATTTTGGTCCACTGGTATATCATGATTGTATGATTCTAGGAATATTGTACAACGTGGGGTTTGGAACTTAACTTATCTAAATCAAAAGTAATGGTGTTTAGGAATGGCGGCAAACAAAGTACGAAAGAAAGATGGTGGTTCGGGAGCCAGGAAATCGATTTTGTTAATAGGTATAGATATTTAGGCATTTTGTTGACACCTTCACTCACGTTTGCTCCTCACTTACAAGAAAAGAGTTCAGCGGCGAAGCTCGCGATCATGAGTATGTGGAAGAACTTCATGGCCCACCCGAAAATTTCGTTCACGGTACGGTTGTTCCGATATCGAGGGTCTTCCGATATTCGATATCGATAACGATATTAACCATCAACATCGATACACCGATAATATCGCAACAAAATATCGATATCAGCAATATCGAATGATATAACGCAATTTTTATGATTGCTCTCAATTTTATGACAAAACTCTTTGTATTCACGTGATTATATTACTACAATCTTAAACTGATATTATAATGAATTATAATGTAGAAAATTGGGTAAATTGATATAAATTGGAAGCAATTTTCATTCCTTACTGTAAAATTTGGTTGAAAACATTTTTTTTTAGTTTAGCTAATATAAGTTACCCAAAACAATCACACAGTGAATTTGCAGTACGAAAAAAGAAAAAAACATTTGAGCAAAATGATTCTGGTACATTGTTTAAAACTTTATATTGCAAATAAGCTGTTGGAATAGGCATAACTGAAACACAAACCTTTTCACCCAAAGATAATATTTAGCATAACTTAAATGCATACATGGGCAGAATGAAATTTTAGTTTCTTTATTTAAAAAAATGTATTTGGATCAAACTAATATCATTGCCATTTGCGATTGAAAACCCGAATTTTTATTAAAATAGCTAACTCAAAATGATGCAATATCGAAATCCGATATTCACCTAAATCTTTCGATATCACGATAATATCGAAATCCTTATATCGATATAATATCGAAAATATCGAAAGAGAAATATCGATATTTATTGATATCGATAATATCGGAACATCCCTAGTTCACGGAGAAACTCAAGGTGTTTGATGCCGTTGCGCGCTCAATTCTGTGCTATTCGTCACAAGTTTGGGGGTTTCTTCATAGTGATTATGTGGAATCTGTTTTACGTTTTTTCGTGAAAATAGTATTTTCGCCACCAAGATGCCCACCTAATTACATATTGTTTCTGGAAACCCAGTTGAAACCCCTTTACGTGTATACCCTTCGGATGCATTTTAATTATATACTAAAGGTTATGAAGCTGTCCGAAGATCGCCTCCCACACTACTTGGCAAAAAAATGCATCGAGCTCAATGTGTACTGGGCGAAAGAGTGGGGCGTACTAAGAGAAAAATACAACATCCCATTGAATCAGCATGTGGACCTCAGTGAATGGAAAACGCTAGTCGAGAAAAGTCTTGAGTTAATAGCCAAATCAATATATTCGGAATTTGAGGAAAAGGCGCTTAGCTCTCGAAATCACCCTCAGTACGTGGCCCTTAGATGTGAGAGTGACATAGTACCATTGAGCAAGTTCGAGGAGTTTCAACAGTGTAGGTGGATTTTCAAGATCAGGGGTGACCTTTTAGCGTTGAAATATAGGTCGTTCGGGTCAAATAATCAGACTTGCGACTTGTGTAGTAGCGGCGAAGTTGAGAACGCTTTTCATTTCATTGGAAAATGTTCGGCTCTGGTTACCTTGAGACGGCGATACTTGGGTAGGGCAGAACTTGGGTGGGGTGAGTATTTGGGGGTTATTAAGTCTGGGAATGTGAGTCTGATTAGGTACTGCTCGGTGGCATGGCAACTAAGGCACGAAACCATGATTGAATATGGATTTATGTAATTGATTCGTTTGATTTGATCGATTGATAGATATTAATTGTTATCTATATATTAATATTGTAAGTAAGTTATATTATTGTTGTTGGGCTCTGTACTGTATTAGAGTTGTAAGATGTATTAACTATGGCAAACTCATCGGACGGCCAGTGGCCACGATTATTGCATGGCTCCTCGTTTACAAGAATTGTATTATTTATTTTTCATAATAAAGGCATGTTTTCATTCATTCATTTCATTCATTATATATATATTTTGGTCCACTGGTATATCATGATTGTATGATTCATGAGATATCGGGCCTATGGAGGAGGAGTGCCAAATTTATTTCTTGCCCCGGGTGAAATACGGCCTGCTTACGTGCCTGATTGTAATTCCCATTCCAATTCCTGTAGGTGGGGCAGCCCCGGTCAGTGGGTAATGCCGGTCACATAGGTTTTAAAGGGATGAAACCTATTACCGCTCTTTCTGCTGCAGGAGTCTGTAAGGGTCCCCACGAGCTAAATTCCAGACGTCGGAAGTTCAACTGTAGTTACAACAGGCACCAGACGTTCAGGACGTTTTTACCTCATGGTGATATTATTATGGTCCGTCTTCAAATCATATTTATTCAAAGTTTTTGGAGTATCTCTTGGTAAATCCATGTATTAGCTTTAATTAGTCATAGTAGCAACATTGTGTGACTGTAATTGTGGAAATGCTATCACATTTCCATAAATATGGCTGATGGGGCAGCCCCAGTCACTTACTTGGGGGAATACGGGTCAGAATTGGGGTTATCCCGGTCAGGCAACAAATTGACCGGCATTCCCCCGTATCATCCAATAATCTGTACCTAGAGAGGTATAAATGAAAGTGAGTTGTTCATTAAAATGAATTAGGAGGATTTCTTGCCTTAGGTAAGTATGTTGTTCAAGAAAAATGTCTACTACGAAGTTTATCTCTGTCTTTTACAGGTGGTTTGAAGTGGTTGGACGGTTAGGAAATGAACAGAAGGAGAAAACGATCAACAAAGAAACTAAAGAGGCAGACAGGAAATTGTATGTATTCCTCGGATGGAGCAGGAACTAGCAGGAACAGGAAAACTGAAAGGGAAAAAACGTCTGCCAAGTGGGTGTGGCACATAGCTTCCTCGTATCCATAACATGACTGTATAGATCATTGAAAATTATTATTTACTAAAGAACTTCGTTCAATTAGGCGAAGTAAATATTGAATTAGGCGAAGTAAATATTGAATTAGGGCAAATTAATTGTTATGCAGGAGCATAACTTGAGAAAATAAAGGTAGCCATGTTCAACTATTGAACAAACTATAAAATATACCTAATAATAAAAATTGACATTGACGCTGAATGGATAGATGACTGAAGTGATGAATCATTATTATGACATTTCTAAAAATAAAATATAAGCATCGTTCAATAACGGATCAAATAATGTTGGGTTGACTGCATCGTCGTTGCAAAGTACCCAACTGCCGTAATCCCTCCGCACAGTGGCTGTATATATCTTGCGCATGCGCAGAGGATACTATTGATCCGGGGGTCATGAAACTCATAGGGGACCATCTACACATCAAACCGAACAATCTCTGAAAATTTCATCGAAATTGGTCAAGAACTCCCAGAGTTATGCGCAACAAGGATTTCGTTTGCGCATGCGCAGAGACTACTATTGATCCGGGGGTCATGAAACTAATAATGGACCATCTACACATCAAACCGAACAATCCCTGAAAATTTCATCAAAATCGGACAATAACTTCGTGTAGTTTAGCCCGTAACAAGGATTTTCTGACAGACAGACACACAGACAGACACGGAACCGAAATTGTTCAGAAAGGTCTGAAACGCAAAATGCGAGTGGAATTTTGATTTTGGAGACAAAAAAATTTTCACAATCCGAAAGTGAAAACAATGCTTTCGCTGCCTTGGCAGACTCGGAAGCAAAATGATAAATACGAAAGCCACGAAAGAAACCAAACTAAAAGAGAAAGAGAGGAAAAAGAAAGCCACTAAGAAGGAGCGCAAGGGGAAATATGAATCAGACTTAGACAAAAATATAGAAAGATAGCATTTGCCACGACACAGATGCCATTTATGATGATCGACGACGAATTGAATATTCCCATAAATGCTTCGAATCTGGACGTATGCTTTATTTGTACTTACTGATTCGACAGTGAGAATCTCACTTGGCAATGTAATGAATGCCAACTCTTGGCCCTGAGAGCAACCTGTGTGATCCACTCAACCGTTCTCTCAACAGTTTTTCCATATATACAATGGAGTAAATTGGTCCAAGTACGGTGCCCTGTGGAATTCGACATCTGCAAATGAGCTCAAAAGCTATATAAAACTTCTTTTAGTTTTGGATAAAATAAGGGGTGCTTACGAGTATTTTTTACATATTTGTTGTGGGGAGGGGATACCAACTTACAATGGGGAGGGGGGAGGGGGTGGCGTCATGAAGCTTGGGGGGTATGGGCACACCTGCTTAACCTAACCTTCCTAATTGATCCATAGTTTTATAGGTAGGCAAATTCAAAGCATTTTTGTTTATCATTTTTTATAGGAAACGAAAAAACGTCATTAAAACCCCTTCCCAGCAGAGCGTACCGCAGATTATATTGAGATGAAATTACTATGGGACTTCAAGAGACCTTATCCGCATAGTCCCTCAAAATTAGAGCTAAATTCATTGAAAAATGTGGAAATTACTGCAGTTTATAGAATTTCACGTTAGAGCATGCGCAGGACGCACCGCTGATTATATTGAGATGAAATTCCTATGGGACCTCAAGAGGCCTTATCCGCATAGTCCCTCAAAATATGAGCGAAATTCATTCAAAATTGTGGAAGTTATGGCTGTAACAAGGGAATTGCGGACGGACAGACAGACAGACACGGAACCAAATTTGTTCCTAGTAGGCTATGAACCGCAAAATGCGAGTGGCAATTTTGTATTCGGACAACAAAACATTTTTTGGATTCCGCTGCTTCGCAGACTCGGAAGCAACATACCGACTTGCATGGGACGCCTTCTTACCATTAGTTACCATTACCATTACATAAGTTCTATCTCAACTTTGGGACATATTTTGCTTATTAGGCAACAATTAGAACTGACAGAAGAAATTGGATTTGACAACTTCAGAACTCAAAAGGAACCAGGGGGCTATTGACAGAGCGGAATGAACAGATTTAATCAGCCGGGAAACATCTTGTGATTCGGTTGGTGGAGATTTATTGAATAGCGGAAGGGAAATAACCTTTTCCCCGAGGGGCGCCGATGTAAATGTCACCGACAGAATGGGCCGGATGAGGTAGCGACGGGAGAGGGTGGACTCATCTTGAGAGGATAATGAAGAAGAAATACACTCAATCGATTTCGGCCTTTTCCCCCTCCCCTATTCGGTGAAAAAAGGGAGGGAAGCCACCTTTTTGCCGCCCTTTCCCTTCAATGACGAGGGAGAAAGGTCGGCCTTTTGTCGGGAATAAGGCTCGAAAGTGGGATCCCAGAGGGGCTCGCGAGAATTGGCTGCAGGAATATCGGCTTCCTGAAGGGAGAAAGCGGTTCACCTTGTATGGTAGCGGGACAATTCAAATAAGGACCAATTGGTAGGTGTAGTGAACAATTTTGTGTGTTTTACGCGTTTTACATTAGCGTGAGCACTTCTCAACCGGTTGTTCATATATAAAACACTGATAAGGCCGATCCGGACATATGCACTAGAAGTACAGGGAACCTGCTCCAAAACACAATTCAAAAGGCTCGTGCAACAGCAAAACGCCATGCTGCTAAGACAAGTAGTCCATGCTCAACCTTCAGTCCGGAATGAAACTATCTACAATGACCTACAACTCCTCACCCGATTCTCAGCGCTCCATGCCTATTTCACACATATACCACATACTTACACACTTACAATAAGTAAGCTACTTTTTATCTGCTCTAGAATCTATCTAGAAACTAGAAATAATTTATAAGGTCGGGTCAGCTGGTTTTCCTATATGACTACAAAGGCCTACTATTAAAAATAATAAACAAAAAGTGATCGACTGAATCAAAATAATATGTAAATATTTGCACTGCTAGTTAACATAAATTGTCACCAGAGGAAAATGCTCCATGCTTCGAGCCGCATGATGTTCTTTGTCACGAAATGAAGATGCCCCCGTGACGGGTAAAGGGTGAATTCGAACTGGGGCGTAACGAGGAGCTTGAAGGGATCATCTTGGAGACTCACTTCCCTTCAATCAATGCTGACGTCAGCAGCAGGCCTCAGACCGTCCCGGCTGCTCCCAACAGTTTTCAGTTCCGTTGTCGGGGGAATGAGAGCTGATATTAACAGCTATGGGAGCTGATGCTTGAAATGAGTTAGTCGCTGTGAGTTCTCGGTCCCTTTCTCTCATCAAAGGAGGTTTTCCGACTTGAGAGACTTTGGAAGGGGGAAATTGTTGACGGAGATCTAAGGGGAATCTCCATCACTCAGAGGTGGACTTCAACTGGGACAGGAGCCGGCTAAAAGGAATAGTTGGTTTGTTGAGTTGGTTGTTTAGCGGATTTCACAGTTGGAGGAGCTTACTTTCAAACAGGCACATATTCATTCCGACAAAATGTTCAGGAATTGAAAAAAACGATTTGCAGATTAGTGGAGGTGTTTTTCTGCAGTTTCTCATCGGAGTAATGTGTGAGAAGACACAGATAAAGATGCCTCAGAATATGAATCAATTTTCTCCAAAACATCCATCCATTTTCACTTTGGAAATGTGCCCTTTTGATCAAAACTCATGGATTTGAGCCTTTTTGAAAAAAAAAGAATTCATTCTCGATTCTGAAGGTTTTATTGAAAACTTTACCTGACTCCATATTTCCATTTGTCATGCCTGCCATCTATCGAGTCTCGTGTAAATATTCAACGTCAAGACGAAGGCGCAATGCTTCTTTTTGGATATGTGCCTTTTTGAAAACCCACGACTTATCGCCTGACGAAATTCGGAGGATATGCGCCATTTCGATTGCAAGGCACTGAAAAAAATGTAGGGGACGGATTTGTTACCTTTTGATGCAAACACATAACTTTAGCCCCGGAATTGACGTGGATGTGTTCTGTTTTGCTCGGCAATGATAGGGGGATCTGATTCAACTCATATTCAGAGATAGAAAATAGAGAAAAAAGCGTTTTCTCCCAGATTTGGATATGTGCTTTTTTGAAAGTAAGCTCCTCAGTTGTATTTTCGTTTATTATCCTCAAAACTTGCTGGTTTATGTTTCAAAATTACAAGACGTTCCACTTTACTATGATGGACATCAACTACCGTCCCCGACATGCCACAAATACTTCGGAGTCACCCTAGACCGCAAATTAATGTTTCGGGATCATACATATAACGGAAATCATAAAACGATCGAGAATGAGACCGACTCAACTAAAACCATTGTTGAACAATCGCAACCTTTCACAGTTCAACAAAGTCTTAATTTACAAGACTTTAATTCGTCCCATTTGGACTTATGATCTAGCTGTCATAGGTACGTGCTCGGATTCCCTATACAGATGTCTCGAGTGTCAGCAGAATACTACACGTCAAAGAAATGTCATTCATAGACCATCATTCGTTCGAAACACAACGTTTTACAAGGATTTCGAAATGGAATCGCCGACTGAACTCCGTCTGTCTTGTATGAACAAATTCTGCGACACTTACTTCAATCACTCCAACCCTCTCGTTACAAACGCCGAAAAGTTATTGTACTGTTAAGTGAAATTATGGTTCTGCTATTGGAATCACCTGTACCCTCCCATTGGGAGCCTATTCTTCACGTTTTCTGTCGATAATTTGCCCGGAACGAACTTCAAAAGAAATCGTCCTGCGACTTGAAAGCTCGGAAAGTTCTCATTGGCAGAAGCGCGTCCGCGTAATGGTTTTCCCGACTTTTTAATTTCGCGTTCCTCCCATTTCCTCGTAATCATTTTTCTCACGAGCCAACGAGCGAGAGAGAGAAGGAAAAAGGCAAAACAAAACGAAATAAAAATGGCGGGGAAGAGATGAAAAGGAAGTACGTCGCTGGGAACTTTTTGAGTTGAGGCTCGGACGGAATTAATTAATGGTTTCGGCGAGACTGGAAAACTTGACCAGGAGATATTTCTCTTTCCAAACAAAAGCCCAAAGGAAGAGTTCGAATGATTTTTTCTTTACTTTTCTCATTGCCGGTGGTTTCCTGATGAAAGTGGACGAAAAATTCGTTTCCTGGCGTTGAATGACGGTGCCGTATGAGTTTTACTGCGATTGGTTGAGTAATAACTATAGCGCATGCGCAGAACTACGATTGCGTGACACTCAGGAAACGCCAAAATAGGTTCAATGACGTTGGGCTGAACCACTTGACGCGATTTTGCGCGAAAAGTCGTTACCCTACTGATCTGTTTTATCGTGAGTTGGATGTGCTGAATGTAAGGCAATCGTTTTTAATTTCAATCAGGTATGAATATGCAGTGAACTAAAGCCTTTTATGTCTGCAAACTTGGACCGCCTGAGGTGCTACGATAATTCGGTCAGAAACTTTGGGCGAAATTTTTCCTCATCTGGAAGTACAACATACTAAAAAAATAGTCAATTTCGGAGAATTTTTATTCGGTTTAACCTTCAGGTGTGGTGGTTTGACAGCTCGAGGTTTCTCAGGTATTGTGTTTGCTGTGACTTGGCTTCCTAAAATGCTCTTTTAAATGGATGTTCTTTAGGATTTTACACCACCGAATAAAGAGTTTAAAAAATTTGTTAGTCGCCAACCGCGAGAAAACTCATTTTTGAGTATTCAACTTCTATTTTTGAGGTAACATTTTATTTTGATTGAAAGTTGGGTTATACCAGGGAGGTTTTCTCTTCCTGAAACACAGCCGTGAACCCAAACCTCCTACGTCTGCAAACTTGAACCGCCTGAGGTGCTACGAGAATTCGGTCTGGAACTTTGAGGGAAATTTTTCCTCATCTGGAAGTACAACATACTCAAAAATAGTCAATTTCGGAGAACTTTTATTCGGTTTAACCTTCAGGTGTGGTGGTTTGACAGCTCTAAGTTTCTCAGGTATTGTGTTTGCTGTGACTTGGCTTAAAGAGTTAAAAAATTTGTTAGTCCCAAAATCATTTTTAAGTATTCTCTTTTAAATGGATGTTATTTAAGATTTTACTTTGGGCGACCTCCGAATAAAGAGTTAAAAAAGTCAATTTGTTAGTGGCCAACCGCGACTTGAAAAGACTTTTTAAATGCTTCATTTTTTACACCTCCGAATAAAGAGTTTAAACCTCCTAATCTGCAGCAAAGTCTGTTAGTGGCCAACCGCGATTTTTTAAAGCTCATTTTTAAGGACTCAACTTCTATTTTTGAGGTAACATTTTATTTTGATTGAAAGTTGGGTTATACCAGGGAGGTTTTCTCTTTCTGAAACACAGCCGTGAACCCAAACCTCCTACGTCTGCAAACTTGGACCGCCTGAGGTGCTACGAGAATTCGGTCTGGAACTTTGAGGGAAATTTTCCTCATCTGGAAGTACAACATACTCAAAAATAGTCTATTGCGGAGAACTTTTTTTAGTTTAACCTTTGACGTAGAATGCTCCAAGCGTTAAAAACAAAATCACCATCAATTTCCGGAAAAAAGTCTATGTTACGGGCTGTTTCATGGGTTACGCTCTCAATTTTGAGACTTTGGGTTGAATCGTTTGACAGAAGCATACGACACCAGCCCTTAGTCGAAATGTTGACTAAAAAAAAAAACGTGTAGGAAGGTGGTGGTTTGACATCTGTTCACCGTTTTCTTTGTTTTTACGTTGCTCAGAGAGAAGGAGAAATAGGAGAGGAAGAAGAACGGTACAAAAAAAAAATCCCTTCCCAGGTCCTCCAGGCGGTTGGGATGTTAAAAGGCTGAATGCGATAGGAGCCCGTGCGTCTTGCCTTCCCGGCTCGTCACGTTCATTCATAACTTCCTGTGATCCTGCCTTTACATCAGATCTGCCTTGTGAATAGAGAACAACATCCCTGAAAAGAGGTTATGGGTCTCCACCAAGACAGGGAAACTCATTCTGGCATTTTAACCCGTGTGAAAGCCTTCTTAAAATGGTGTAAAATTGATCTGTATTGTATTTTTTCCTCTCATGTTTGGTTTGTAACACCCCGTTGGAAAATTTCAATCTTTTCGGAGCACCAAGAGTTAAAACTCACCTCGTGGAGGGGTACACGCTCAGATATCTCGTTTTCAAGACTATCCAATGATTTCATAATGATTTGCAGCTTTCCCCGTATTACCTTAGGGCCCTTTCCCCTTTTTAAGTCTGATTTTACTGAACTATAATGTAGATTGTGTCAGTAGAGCATCGCAATTACCACGTCGGTGATCTCGATCGGAAAAACCGAGTCTTCGCGGTTCATGGGTACGACGTCGAAAAAAATCCACACCCGGAACATATTTCACGGCAAGTTGGAACTCAAGTGAACGTCTCGACTCTCCGGCGTTGGCTAGATCAGATTAGAAGAGGCACCTGAAGAGGAAAAAAAAGTGAATGATGAGTTTTCTCCGCTCCCGGGTCATAAAGTGAAAACGGCCTTTTTTTCCAGACTCGAGATAATGCGACTAAAAGGAAAACAAGGTGGAAGAAAAAGGGTGAATACGATTAGGAATGATACGATGTGAGAGGTTCGAGAGCAAGTGGAGCACTTTCGGGGACCTTGAACTGGTTTTTTAGTGGTTTGTCGGAGAGGGGCACTCATACCTTTCCGATGATAACTTCTTAATGTGTGGTTACACTGTGCCTTGATATTCGAACTGGAGCAACAGCTCTCACAAGCTTAAGCGGCCCCTACACGGTCAATAATAATGTCAATACCTTACCAGTATTACTGTCAATAGTAATCGTCTAGGGTTGGTAATGATGGAATTTGTGATAGATATGGTTAGTTGGCCCCTTCCTGATTTTAGAATCCAACGCCTTCGGAGATGAATCAGACGTTTTCAAGCGTTTCCATTATCAATGCATCCAGCTCATTGGAAGGGGCAACTATACCATTCCGTCACCTCACAAATGACAGGCTGGAATGATGGAGATCCGGATTTTCTGATATTGAGGCGTCATTACTTGGGAGGGGAGGAGATACTGTCATAATTACTGATAGTGCAGGATGGTTGACGTCAGTTCACCCTCATTACTCAGCTGAACAACTGCTCCAAAATGATCACCTGCGAACGATGGAGGGCGATGATGTAATATCAGAAGAGAACGTGGGAGTAACTAGTGAAAATGGAGACCTTCTATGGTCTTTCAATGAAACCTGCGAAGGGATTCCATCAGGACAATGATTACATCTCGTACCTGTTCACTCGAAGTAGTAAGCTCGGCTTATTTCCATGTAGTTCTGCACCACGTGGATAAACGCTTCTCATGTTTCTGTTACAACAATCCTAATTGATGATGGCGACATAATCGCTGAAAATTTGAAATCTTCGAAGTTCCTCCCAGTTGCCAGGTATCTTAACGTGACAGCTAGACTCCCTTGACGGTTACACTCTGTCTCATGATAGTTTTCTCTCAATAACTAAAGAGTTACAAATTCTAGTAGCTTGTCGAAACAACTTCCATCCATTCGAAAATAGTTGCAGAAATCTTCGGCCTCTTTTGATTTCTCTCAGCAAGACAAGATGAAAATACTACTCATGTTTCCTTAGCCATTTCTTCATCCACCGTTCACGATTCACTCTTTGTTTGGCGACTAACGCGATACTGCTTGCAGCTCAAGTTACTATGTGACGATCCATCATTAAATAAGACAAAATTTTAGCTTGAGACGCGTTAATGAACGAAATAATGACATTATTACTGACGGTCTAAGGTTAAAGTGAAATGAAGAAAAGGAATGAAGTAGTAATGTCATTATCTGTAACGACATTATTATTGATCGTGAACTATTTTCAAATTGCCAGTCGAATCTGAGGGTACTGTTGGAAAGACCGTTAAGTTTCCTCGCTTTTCAATGCGTAATCAAAATTTGAGTGGAAGAAACTTCTGCCAAGATGAGCTGGTCTCGCTTCCGAGCCTGCGTAGCAGCGGAAGCCTTCACTTTCGAGAGCCAAAAAATTTTTGTAGTCCGAATTCAACATTTCCTCTCGCATTTTGCGTTTCATAGCCTACTGAACAAATTTGGTTTGTCTGTCTGTCTGTCCGCATTTCCTTGTTACACAAAAAAAAAACACACAAAAAAAAAGTGTGTGAAAAATTTGGTCGATCTTCATGATTCCTATTCCGTTCGATCAGAATCTTATTTATTTAAATGAACGGCAAAAGCCAATATACAAAGAAAATGCAAAACGAGTTAATAAATTACAACATGATATTACAATAGGATCAGAAGCAAATAAACAAAATACTGAGAAAAGAAACAAAAATACAATAAAAGGGAACAAATCATTAATGAAAAATTTCGGCAGGTGGAAGAGGTGATAAATACGTCACAGTCACTTGACTCCAGGAAAGCATTGACCTCACGAGGCAAACCACACAACGGTCGCTTATGAAGGTAGTTGTGGGCTGCGAAAGGCACCTGGAATATGAGTGTTCGGCGAGTTCTGTAGGGAAGCGCATTTATGTTGACTTTAGAGAGGAGCGATTTCTGTCACCTCTTTACGGCTTTTGAGAGTAGGCAACCCGCACTCGGCCAGGAGCCTAAAATCAACCCATTGGTATTTTCAGTTTGAATGCAATTTAACGCCTGAACTTCTGTTGAATCCTCACCAATGAGCATACTCCAAAATCGGGTGAATGAAAGACTTTTACGACAGCGAATGGCTTCAATTGACGAGAAGTCCCGCGTGCTCATCAGAAAAGCGAAGGCTTTCAAAGCTTTCAGAGCTGCCGCACCCACACGAACGATAAAGGTCAGTTTCGAGTCCAGAGCGACCCCAAGGTGCCTGGTCAAGACAACTCTGGTAAGAGTGTAAGATGTTACTGTACATCTGGTCGGATGAAGATCATTAAGTGATTAGCTGAACTGAACACCACTCAAGGACCTAATCAAGGCAGGATTTTACAATAGCGTGAAGGAAGATTTTACTGATGTTGTGCAATGAATCTCGGAAACTTTGCTTTTGGTGACAGAAGTGGGAGTGGAGGCGTTAACAGACGGTGGTGTAATCCATCTCGATTTCCGATCAAACAGTTCATCTGCCGTTTGAACTCGGATGGAAGTGCTTGTGAAATCGGCACTTAGAAATTGCTGCAGGACACCTCGAAACGAAAATTTTGATTACGGCAAAGTACGATATTCTCCATTTTCCGCTACTGTAGAAGCAGAAACGTCAAGAAAAGTATCTGACGCATTGAAGTACACTGCGGTCAGATTTGCTCCGAGATTCAGGTGGCTGCTCATATCTCTCTCCTCGCTCGCCTGCACAGAGTTTTTCCAATAAGCGATTCACAACACGTAGCCACGAAAAAGGAAGCATCCTTCCCCGTAGCATCGTTGATTTACGGGCAGAGCGGTCGTATAAAAATATCCCGCTACGTAACTGTCGTGTTCGGCGATTTTTCTCGAAATCGTTCCAAGTGACTTCACAGCTCGAGGACCCTTTACAGCTAAGTTTTCTGCGTAGTGAAACGGAAAATGTATTTAGTTTATTCTACAAACTATAACACAAGATATCTTGCAATAGGTGTTTCTCTCTCTCTCTCTCTCTCTCTCTCTCTCTCTCTCTCTCTCTCTCTCTCTCTCTCTCTCTCTCTCTCTCTCTCTCTCTCTCTCTCTCTCTCTCTCTCTCTCTCTCTCTCTCTCTCTCTCTCTCTCTCTCTCTCTCTCTCTCTCTTAGTGTGAGTGTGTGTGTGTAAGATTATCTTTGTACGCCTCTCTCCTTCAAGCCTGAAACGATCTGTCGCATGCGATATCTGAGCTAAAGGACCTGAGGATATCTGGCCCAACAACGTCAAGGTTATGGCTGCAACCGGGGTGTGGTGGGGGGAAAATGCCACGGAGTTACGTCAGGAGTACTTTGTGGCATCACCACCCGCGTCATCCGGGGCTCTTACCTAAATCGGAGGTTATTTTATAGGGGCACTTCCTCAACGTCCCACATCCCAAGAGCCGGCATCGGGTAAAACTGGGCGTCCTCCCCACTTTTATTCCATTCAGTTTTTCGTTTTTTATATTTTAATGAAATGTCCCTCCCGCCTTTGAGGGGAGATTATTTTCAAAAAATGAATAAATAAGAGTATCTTTGTATGCCTCTCTCCTCTATGCCGTACACTAGCCACCGCGGTGAGGTGTCCCAGCACTAGCCACCGCGGAGAGGTGTCCTAAAGGTTGACGAGGGGAGACGGTCTGAAATGAATTTG